>APFE030512495.1:0-11023 GCA_000404065.3 Pinus taeda
ATTAATGTTTAAGGTTTTTCCCGGTTCAATTTCCACAATTTTACTATTTGCAACAGAGGTAACAGGTATTGTATGATCATGTGTATCTTTAAGAGGATATTCTTCTAATTCACTATCAAATGTTGCTTTTATCATGTGACATTGTGTGTGGGATTTGAGTTTAGTTTGACTAATGAAATTATTAATGGAATCGTCTTCTGTTTGGTCTTTGAAATCAAGTGCCTCTTGTATAGTTAATGGAGATCTAATGTTATCAGTAAGGTATGATACAAGGTGCCTATTAGTTTTGACTATTGTGACAGTTGGCTGCGCTGGAGGATATAGAACTAAATTCTTGATATTTGCTCCTCTGTTTATGGTCATGTTTCATTGCCGAAAGCCAATATAAGCATCGGAAGTGGAAAGGCAAGGTCTACCTAAAATCAATGGATTTCCATCAAGTTGGGTTTTGGGATTTATTATCAGAAAATCGGTTGGATATTCTGAGGAGTCAACAGAGACCATGACATCATGTAGTGTGCCCTCTGGCCTAACCACAGATCGGTCAGCAAATTCTAGCAAGGTAGAGGTGGGTTCTATAGATGTAATGCCTAGATTTTGGCAAGTAGTGGTTGTTAAGATATTGATTGCAGCTCCTAGATCAACTAAGGCATTGGAAAGGGTCTGACCATAAATTTTCACAGTTACTATTGGATTTCCTGGGTCTTCGTATTTAATGGGTGTTTCTTTTCCTGATAATAAGTCAGATAGAGTGACGACTACTTGGACTCTTTGATTATTTATTATATTCCTCGGTTTCTTTATACACAATTCTTTGATAGTTTTTGTGTATATCGAGATTTCTTGAATGGCTTGGAGGAATGGAATTTCTATGTACAAATTTTGTAATTCTCCCAGAATGTCAAAATCAGGATATTGCATAGGTCGAGGTATGACTAATCGTTCTAGGAACGGGGGAGAGGATGTGGTTGCTTGGTTATTATTTTTTTGTTTATTCACATCCTCTTCTTGTGACAGATGTTCTCTGGGTAACTGATTTTCCACCTGAACTGTCTTATCTCCCTCGGTTTCAATAATACGCCCAGATCTTAACTGAAGATCATTACACTCCCTCAGATTAGCTCCTATTTCTGGTTTTTCTATGATTTGGATAGATTGGATCGGTCTGTTATTAGGATTGGGGTTGGGTTGGGCTGGGAGTTGGGGTCTCAGATTAGACTGGGGATTTTGTTGTAAGGTTAGCAGTGTAGGTTGAGGGAGAAGAATGGTTCCTACTGGCTGATGCATTGGTCTCTGCCAGGCTTAACTTTGTGAAGTAGGGGGAGTCCATTGTGGTGGATATGCGTTACTTTGCTAATATGGTGGGGTATAAGGAAGATTTGGCCAACCAGGTTGGCTTGCCTGATTCAGCCACGAGTTTGAGGAAGGAAACGACTGTGATGACCAGTTTGGAAATGGGGGTTGAAATTGACTTTGCCACATATTATATTGTTGAGCATTATACTGTGGAGGCTGAAAAAAAGAAGTTGGGTCTGGAAACATACCACATTTTCGCGGCTGCCACTGACGGCGCTGGTTGAGCAAATACACCGATTCTGGCTCTTCTTCTGCTTCCTTATATACTGCTTTTAATTCGGGAAGTGAGGGACTACTTTCTGTAAGGTGATCTTTTGTGCAGATGGTGCATGTTTGGACTGCATCTAGTGGACACTCCTTATGGCTATGCTTTTTCCTACATCGGGGACAGAAGATTGCCAAATTCTATTCTGCCTCCGTTTGCTTCTGTTTGGCCTGCATAATATCAAGTTGTGTAGCTAGTGTCCCTAGTATATCAGTTTTAAAATTTTCCAATAAATTTCCAAATTCTACACGCGTTACTCCTTCTGTCGAAATTTTATTATCTCTTACAAATCGATCATGTTCTGCCGGTTTTACTCTTGTGCTGCCTCTCGAGCTCCTGATACATAAATCAATAATGTCAGCAAAACTTTCTTGATAATATCTCCTTTTCCCATGATGTTTAAGTTCAATCCATTGTTCCTTCATTGCCCCTATTAAGTTTTTTTAACACATATCAGGTAAAGGCAGTGATGCATAGGATATCTTTTGTAGATTATACTGAAAACGTTCCACATACTCCTCTAATGTTTCGTTTGGTCTAGCTATCATCTGGAATATTTCGTCCTTCAATTCTCTAGACCTGCAATAGTCCTGATATTTTTTTAGAAAAGATTCTTTCATTTGATCCCAGTTATTTATAACCTCGCCGCCTAATCCCATAAACCATCTTAAAGCAGCCTCTTTTAGTGTAGAGGGAAATAGTTTCAGTTTCTGGGGGTCGGTGGTGTAATCATATCCCCTACACAACACATCAAATTCAAATAGAAATGTATCTGGGTCTTCTGATGTAAGACCGTGGAATGTAGGGATATGTTGAAGAGGTATTACTTTCATAGGTGCATTTGCTGCAGAATCCACTATGGGGTATTGTAATGTAGAGGTTTGGGTGTTTGGCTGGTTTTGAGCCATTTGGTCAAATATATGCCAATAACCTTCTGGGATATCTAGGAGGGTATTCCTAGGTTGAGGGGGAATGGCTTCAACAGGAATAGTTTTAATAGCACTTCCTCTATATGGGATAATGAGAGTGACTAATGTATGAGGAGATTGAGTTTCTTCAATGATGATTTTTTCAGCACTTCCCTTGTCTGGGCTGTTCAATGGCTGAGTTGTCTCAAGAGGAGATCTCGGTTCCTCGATTTCCCCTGTCTCTCCTCCTCCTTCACAAAGATTACTAAAATTCCCTTCCTGCAATAGTTATGGAGTAGAATTTTCAATTTCTTGAAAGTCCTGCTCTTCATTTTGGCTATGCACCTCAGCAAAGCCTATAGATGGTGATCCTATGGCCTGAAGGGAACTAGTAGGCTATTTAGAAATATCTAGGTCCTACTGAGGGCTGAGATTCTGCTTTCTTGAAGATTTCTTCTATGAAGGTTGGTCGACCAAGGGTCACCGGCCCCTTAGCTTTTTCTGACTTGGGCAGAGTTTTGGAATTCTTTTTTGGCTTTTTCTACTTAGTCATGCACACAAATTAACTACTAAATTCTACTCAAACAAAACAGCAACAAATCTGCAGGAAAGCGGGTAGAGGAGCAAGGTTGTTACATGCTCCACATGTAGGTTCTTACCTTCCATTTTTAAAACCTAATTCTTCCCTAGCAGGTTCGTGCACTACTCTAAAAAAAGAACAAATGGCTACACTCTTTCCCCGATAACGGCGCCAAAATGTGGAGCTATAAAAAGGGTCTCTTTCACCTCTAATTATCTCACATTAATATGTCAATCTAGGAACGTTTTTTTATTTCAAAGAGTGTCTTAGTCTGAAGCTATCATTTTCCAAATTAATGCTAGTAGCACAATGTTCGAAAATACAAGAGTAAACGAATTCTTGTTTACAGCTAACTACTTCAAGAGATTAAACCACACATTCATAAAACTAAGTAATTTATCAGTCAAAGGTTCAGTAGCAATAACCCATCCTTTTGTAAACTAATGGAAAAGGAAACCAGAGAACAGATCGTGGATCTGGGAGCTGGATAGTAGATGTCAATGCTCATTACAGCCTGAGATCATTCTTCACACCAAAATAACAAATGACAAGGAATGAAATGGCAGATAAGAGATGGAACAACAATTAAGAAATAAAACAACAAACCTGAAATGGAACAACAATTAAGAAATAGAACAACAAACCTGAAATGGAACAAAAGTTAAGAAATTGTAATGAAAACTAAGTCTAACAAGCAGTAACACCTTAGTTTGTAAGATCAAATGCACTAATCGTAATCTACAGGAATCAAACGACAATCCTTCACTCTTAAGGGTGTATTGAATAACACACCAAAATGGAACAACACTGATTAATGATGAATTATAGAACAACGCTTGAAAACCATATATACACACGACACACTTGAATAGTAATATGATCCAATTATCAACCTTAGTTAGAAAGAGTATGACTTCATTTAAAAATAGAACAACATTGTTTATAAATCAAACAATCACAAAGAACATAACTTCCAAGATGAATTCTGTAATGTTCATGAACAAGTGCACAACACAAAGGCTCTGTGACTAAACAACAACAGTGTTCTGTAAAGACTAGCAGTATTATATCAACACCTAAAGGAACAGTGATACGATGCAGAGTCAATACAATAGTTCTGTCTTTAGAAACCTTAATAATTTAAACATAACAAAGCATGTGATGTAAACTTACAAAACACAATCAGATTACGAAATAACATCAATAAGCAAACCATGCATAAGCCAAACGTAATGGTACAGGAGCAAGTGTCCTCAAGGGCCGGGCCCTTAGCCTCTAGGGGTACACCAATTGAAGTTATTCCAGACTCAAAGATGAAATAGTAACCAAGTTTGTATTAATGCATAAAGCGGAATTACAATAGATCAGTTCTTTACGAGACTCGATGATCAAAGTTTTGATCTTAAAGGAAATTACATAAAACATAACAAATTCTAACTCTCCTCGAGCTAACAGTGCTGCCCCTTTTATAATGATGAATGCGGAGATATCTAAGTGCAGAAATAGATAAAACAACGATCCCTCAGGATCAAGGATCCTAAGGGATTCACCGAACCATTATTCCTCAGTCATCTCTTTTCTTTCTTGCGCCGAGCCAATATCTCCAGTTCCTTTCCAGGGTTGATTCGCTTTGATTTGCTTTGCCTTGTTTGCATACGGTTCCCTGTCAAAGGGACAACGGTTAACCCGTATTTGTCCTTTCCTTTGGAACAAAAGCTTCTCATTTTTCCTTCTTTCTGCATAAGGAAATGACAATTGTCAGTGTTTTCATCTTGCATATTAATCTCACATGTTTTATTACAATTCCTTATCGTTTTCGAAGTTCTTAATGCAAAAGGTTTGTAAGTTCTAATGAAAAGATGTTGAAATAATTACCAAAAACATAGCTTCTTTAGTACTCCACAAGTATGATCTATATTTAATTGATCATCTACTTTATCATCTCATCCACACCATCAAATATGTTAAGGTTTAGGATTTTACCTACCTCCCAATGTTTCAGCTACTCTATTAATTTGTAATTGATTACCGATCATTTTAATGATTGTTGGCATTATGAACACAGGTTTGGCGCTATGACGCAGGTGTTGTCCTTGATGGAAAATACTCAAATGATAGATCATAGTTTAGGATCACAGAATGAAAGAAAAAAGCTATACGCAGGTTCCTCTTGACCAAACTGCATATACATGTGGGATTGCAGACCAAAAGGTGTGTATGCGTATACACGCACTTTCACGCAAGGAAAAGCGCGTACATGTTGGAAAACTTGGTTTTGGTCCGTGGTATTGATCCAAGGTAACTTGACCAAAGTATTGACCCCAGGTATTTGGTCCAAGGTATTGCTTCTAAGTGGTTTTGGACCATGGTATTGAGTAAGGCCTAAGACTATAAAAGGAGGAGGAGATCATTTGGCAAAGGCACTCAAGTATTGAATATCTAATGAAGAGCAAGATCTAGAATACTGGTGATTGGGTTATGGTGCATAGCTGGATCTGAATCAAGGAGGAACCTGAGTGCTTGAAGAAGGATAACTTCTATTTATGGGTCAAGATCTTATGGCGTAGAGAGAAGTATCTTTAAGTGGTTTTTGATCTTTTATATTTGGCACATGTCTTGATCTGTAAATCTGATGATCTGGGTATAAATGATGTCTAAATAGTTGAAAAGGGTAAATCATCTTTTACAAATCTGTACGTAGATTCATTATAGAAAGGGCATGTATACATGCTAGTTCGGAAATTCAAAACAGCGTATACGCAAGTTTTCCTCATATAACAGCGTATGCATGCATGTTCAACATATTGAAGTAGCGTACGTCTCATAAAATATTTTTTAGCTACTTTTGTTTACTGTTGCAATGTTCTAGGTTCTGGTTGGGTTCTGGTACTGTTACTGTATTCTGGTTACAACATTCAGAGAAGTGATTGTTTGATTCAGTTTTGGTTAGTACAAGGGAGATTGATTGATGCAGATATATCTTGATGTTTGATTGATGTTATTGATGGATCCAGTCTAAAAATTTATGAAATGTGGTCAATGGAAGAAAAGAGAAGGTTGTAGCCTTCTGTAGGTCAGCACCTACGTACTAGTACATCAGCTAGTACAAGTGCTAAGGGGGTTGTCTCCCTTCCAGGAGAAGCTGGAGAATGGGAGAAGGTTGCAGCCTTTTGTAGATAGAAGCCTGCGTACTAGTATAAGACTGCACTAGTACAGAAATATTGTAAAAATAAGTTTCTTATTAAAATAAGATAGAGACGAATTGCAATAGGTGGTTTTCACCCACATTGGGTTTCCGCCTTATATCTTGTGTTCTTATGTGTGATTGTCTGCTCTGTTTTTACTATACATGTTACTACTTATATGGTTCTGATACACAGATTAAAGATCAACTGACTAAATAATAGTTTACAAGGTATACACTAGTTGCTCTAAACACAGTTGTGTATATACGTGAGTTGCATTAACAGGAGCAGTGTATATAAATTTGTTATGGAAATGAAATATTGTTAAGTTGCTAATACTGATTGACCCCCCTCTCAGTATTATTTCCAACAATTGGTATCGGAGCAGGTCCTTCAGAAGAAGCTTGATCGCTTGAAGGAAGATCTATCATCAGGAGCAACTATGAAAGAGAGGCATCCATCAGGCCACCAATCTTTGATGGGAGAAATTTTTCCTATTGGAAGGTAAGAACCACAACCTATCTTCAATCTCTTGGAACAGAAGTTTGGGATACCTTGGAAGGAGGATACACATTTCCATTAGTAACTCCTACATATACGGCACGTGAAAAGCAGTATGAAACAAATGCAAAAGCTGTCAATACTTTATTGGGGAGTTTGTCACAATCAGAATTCGTCAAGGTTATGTAGCTCAAAACCGCCAAAGAAATATGGGACAAGATCATTCTAAGCTATGAAGGAGACGATCAGGCAAAATGTGCAAAACTACAATCTCTCAGAATTCAATATGAAACTCTCAGAATGCACAATGATGAAAGTGTAGCTAATTATTTCTTACGTATAAATGAGATTGTTAATCGCATGAAAAACTTGGGTGAAGAGATAAAAGAAGTTAATTTAGTTGAAAAGGTTCTAAGATCCTTGTCTTCTAAGTTTGAATCAAAAGTTTCTACCATAGAAGAAAAACAGGATCTTCAGAGTATTACTATGTCACAGCTACATGGAATCCTAACTGATTTCAAAATTAGAAAACGGGGTCCATCAGATATGAGAGAAGCCGCATTCAAAGCTTCAGGTAAAGGAGAACTCAATGATTCAGGACATACATCAGAAGGAGAGGAAGAATTAAACTTTGTCAAGAACCTTCAACGGGGTTCTGGAAGATTCAGAGGTAAACTACCTTTCAAATGTTTTTCTTGTGGAAGAGTATGTCATTATGCTACCAAATTTCCTCACAAATATAAGCTTGATAAAGGTAAGGAATCAACAAAATGGAATAGAATACAAAGTGTAAATAACAAGAGCTACTATACGCATGAAGATGGTGATGATTTACCAAATAGTGATGAAGATGAAAATAGTAATGATTATAGACTTTTGATGGCTTTTGAAGATGATGATTTCTTGGATGCTTTAGATGAAGATGGTCTCTAAGAAGAAATTTCTAAACTTAAAATCTATTTAGAAGAAAAGAGTATGATTATAGATACTTTGACATTCCAACTTGTTGAAAGGGAAAAACACAATGAAAAGTTAGAATGTGAAATTGTGGGTCTAAGAAAAGAAATTGAGAAAACAAAAGCTCTCAATCTTAGGTTTGCTAAATGATCATAAACTTTAGATGAAACTATCAAAGCGCAACGTTCTCCTCTGATAAAGACAGGTCTTGGATATACTGAAGAACCATCTCAAGCACAGAAGCCATCGACCTCCAAAAGCTATCTTGATGCAGCAAGGAGAAGTGAACAAGTTTACAATTGTCAGTAGATGCTTAAAGGAGATCACCAGGTAAATCGAGTTCAATCTACTTCAAGGATGAACAGAAGCTATAACCAGACACATGTAAATCATTCTCAATTTGCTTGAAGAATGAATGCCAATGGAAACTACAATCATTAGGTCAGTAGGTTGGATAATCGCAGGAATTTCTTTAATGGCCAATGTTTTTCATGCATAACTTTGGACACAAAGCTGCTCAATGTGTTTCTTACAAGACCATCATGAATAGAGAAGCACGAAATCAAATAAATGTGACTGGGATCATGAAAAGGACCTACAATAACTTTACTGCTCTTGAAAATGAAATAGAATGCTCTATTTGTAACAACTTCAGACATGAAGACTCTGAATGCAGGAGTAAATTTTGGCAAACACCTCAGAAGGAGCAAGCTTCATTGGGTCCCAAAACATGGAAAAAGAAAGAACCACAAACCAAAAGATGTGGTATAGCCTTATATGCAGAAGGACAAGAAAATCAATGGTACATCGATAGTGGATGCTCGAAACACATGACAGGTGATAAAGAAAAACTTTAATCATATAGTGCCTTAGAAAAGGAAAGGAAGGTCTCATTTGGAAATGACACCCCTGCAGTCATAAAAGGCAAAGGCTCTATTCTTTTAAAAGAAAAGGTCAAAGCTAGGATTGTTATGTATGTTGATGGTTTAAAGCATAATCTATTGAGTGTTAGTCAAATGTGTGATCAAGGAAATGAGGTAGTATTTCGATCAAATGGATGTGTTGTTCATGAGCTTGATACAGGAGAAACAGTGATCAAAGGCATAAGAACTCCAAATAATTTATACATACTCAAGGGAGGACAACAACAATGCTATCTAAGTAAAAATGATGAACACTGGCTATAGCACAAAATATTGGGGCATCTAAGCTTCCCTCAGATAAGGAAAGCATGCAAATACCAGGTTGTTTGTGATCTTCCTCGCATCAAAATTCCATAAAATACAATATGCAAATCATCTCAATTTGGTAAGCAAAATAGAACACATTTCCCTAAGAAGGAAGGATTAGCTAGTAAGCTACTTGAACTTGTCCATACTGATTTATGTGGTCCATCAAGGAAAAAGTCACCTCGCTGAGAAGAATACTTTATATTGTTCATTGACGACTTTTCCAGAATGTGTTGGATAGGACTTCTAAAGCATAAAGACGAAGCACTTGAAAAGTTCAAAGCATTCAAGGCTTTGGTTGAAAATTAATCAGATCACAAAATAAAATGCCTCAGGTCTGATCGAGGAGGGGAATTTACCTCAGATGAATTTTTATACTTCTATGAAGAACATGGAATAAGAAGGGAATTCTCTACCGCAAGGACTCCTCAGCAAAATGGAGTAGTAGAAAGGATGAATAGAACTGGTCAACAGATGGATCGTGCTATGCTGGATGAGTCTAGAACTCCTACAACCTTCTGGGGTGAAGCTACATTTGCTGCTATCACTATTCTCAACAAAACAAATGTTTGGGTAAACAACACTCAAACTCCTCATGAAATTTTGTATGGTAAGACTCCTACTGTAAAATATTTCAAAATTTTTGGAAGCAAATGTTACATCAAAAGGAATGATTAAAAACTTGGAAAGTTTGAACCTAGAGCAGATGAAGGCATTATCCTTGGTTACTCTTCTCGAAGTAAAGGATACAAGTGTTATAATAAAAGACTAGGGAAAATTGTTGAAAGTGTGATGTTTTGGTTGATGAAGTAGGTGAAAATCCAAAGCAGGTAAAAAATGAAGAGTGGGAAGAAGATGAGGATTATCCTTCCACATCAAATCAGACTAATGATGATGAAGAAGAAACCAATGAAGCACCAGAAGAGAAAATAATGGCAAAAGAAAAGGCTCCATCTAGATATGTTCAAAAAAATCATCCAGAGACTCAAATTTTGGGTCAGAAAGAGGCAGGTGTATAGACAAGAAGAACTATTACATAAGCTTCAAGCTATCTAGCATTTCTTTCCTCCATCGAACAGAAAAATGTTCATGAGGCATGCAAAGATGAATGTTGGGTCAAGGCCATGAACAAAGAGCTTGAGCAAATTGATAAGAATAATAATTGGGAATTAGTTCCTAGACCTCATGATAAGAATATCATTGGAACCAAAAGGATATTCAAAAACAAGTTGAATGAAAATGGGGAAGTTGTTAGAAACAAGGCTAGACTTGTTTATAAAGGATATGCTCAACAAGAAGGTATAGAATTTGAAGAAACTTTTGCAATTGTTGCTAGACTTGAAGCCATAAGAATGTTCCTTTCTCTTTCTAGCTTTCAGAAGTTCAAGGTATATCAAATGGATGTGAAATCTGCCTTTCTTAATGGAGATATAGAAGAGGAGGTATATATTGAGCAACCAGATGGATTCATCCTTGGAAATTATCTAAAAATTGTATGCAGACTCAGAAAGGCGCTCTATGGTCTAAAACAAGCTCCAAGGGCCTGGTATTATCGTCTTGACAAATACCTTCATCACCAAGGTTTTTCAAAAGGATCCGCTGATAGCAATCTATATATAAAAATTAACAATGATAAATTGTTAATACTTGTTGTGTATGTTGATGATATCATTTTTGGGAGTAATGAAGAAGCCATGAGTCAAAAATTTGCTTTGGTAATGCAAAAAGAATTTGAAATGTCCCTTCTTGGTGAGCTCACATATTTTCTTGGTTTACAAGTTCAACAAAATAAAGATGGTATTTTTCTATCACAAACCAAGTACCTCAAGAAGATCTTGAATAAATATGGAATGGAAGATTCTAAACTAGTATGTACTCCTATGGTAACAGGATGCAGCCTCAGCGCAAATGATGAATCATCAGCAGTACATAAACCAACCTACAGATCCATGATTGGTAGTCTTCTCTATCTAACAGGTACCCGACTAGACATCATGCATGCAGTGGGAATAGTTGGAAGATTCCAAGCAAATCCAAAGGAA
>APFE030512495.1:11043-28879 GCA_000404065.3 Pinus taeda
CATCTTGTTGCACACAACTTCTTTGGATGATGCAAACATTGCAAGACATTCAAATCACTTGTACTCCACCCATATCCATTCTATGTGATAATACAAGTGCAATTAGTATTTCAAAGAATTTTTTCATGCATTTCAAGACCAAGCACATACCTATCAAATATCATTTTCTCTGGGAATAAGTGCTTGAACAAAAGGTCAAATTGGAGTGTGTTCCCTCCAAAGAACAGGTTGCTGATATATTCACCAAACCACTGCCCAGAGAGACACTTGAATACCTCAAACAGAAGCTGGGAGTAGTTGATGCATCTTCTTGCCATTGATACTTATCTTTTTCAGAGAAAAGTGGTTGTACACGAGTTTCATGAAGCGTATCCGCGTACATACGTAGGTTCCTGTTGATACAGTCACGTATATGTTGGTTTGAAGAATATCAGTGGGACAAACTCAAGATGAAAAGATTTTGACATGGTTCTGATCATCTGGCATAGGTTTAGGGGGAGCATATACTTCTAATAATGCATTGTTGGCATTATCTTAGAAGATCTTGGTACAATTTCACAGCTGTTTTTTGTTTCAGGTGGAACATGTATCATGGTTGCTGGTTTGGATGGTGATTGGCAGATGCTGCTGATGATAGTTGCTGATGATTATTAGAGTCTTGTTTTAGATATTATATCTCTATTTCATGTATATATTTTATTATTAAGGTCATGTAACGACCTATTTTGTTTCCCCACTATGCCTGGGATGGATGATGTAATGTTCTTGTTTTACTATATATAAACTTTTGGTGTATCCCTGCTTGGTTGGGTGGATGAGTAAATATTGGTATATCCCCACTTGGTTGGGAGATGGATGTATGTATGAGTCTTTGGTGATAGGAAGGTTATTTATGATGTATAGAGTCATGTTCTTCTTGAAGAACATATTTTTGCAGACCTTTCTTATGGTCAGGGGGAGCATGATCAACTCACTTCAGCATATCAAAGAATTCAACATGCAATCAGGGGGAACATAACCCTTTTCCCTTGATGACAAAGGGGGAGAGTAACTTGGGGTTGCCATCAATTCAAAAGGGGGAGTTTGTTGGCATTATAGACACAGGTTTGGCATTATGACACAGGTGTTGTCCTTGATGACAACTCACTCAGATGACAGATCATAGTTCAGGATCATAGAATGAAAGAAAAAGAGGTATACGCAGGTTCCCCTTGACCAAACTGCGTATACACACGGGATTGCAGACCAAAAGGCGTGTATGAATATACATGCACTTTCACTCAAGGAAAAGTGTGTACATGTTGGAAAACTTGGTTTTGGTCAGTGGTATTTTGACCCGTGGTATTGATCCAAGGTATCTTGACCAAAGTATTGATCCCAGGTATTTGGTCCAAGGTATTGCTTCTAAGTGGTTTTGGACCCTGGTATTGAGTAAGGCCTAATATTATAAAAGGAGGAGGAGATCATTAGGCAAAGGCACTCAAGTATTGAATATCTAATGAAGAGAAAGATCTAGAATACTGGTGATTGGGTTATGGTGCATAACTAGATCTGAATCAAGAAGGAACCTGAGTGCTTGAAGAAGGATAACTTCTATTTATGGGTCAAGGTCTTATGGCATGGAGAGAAGTATCTTTATGTGGTTTTTGATCTTTTATATTTGGCGCATGTCTTGATCTGCAAATCTGATGATCTGGGTAAAACTGATGTCTGAACAGTTGAAAAGAGTAAATCATCTTTTACAGATATGTACGTAGGTTTAGTATAGAAAAGGTGCATATACACGCTGGTTCGGAAATTCAAAGCAACATATACACAGGTTTGCCTTCATATAACAACGTATGCACACATGTTCAACATATTGAAGTAGTGTACGTCTCATAAAATATGTTTTAGCTACTTCTGTTTATTGTTGCAGTGTTCTGGGTTCTGGTTGGGTTCTAGTACTGTTACTGTATTCTAGTTACAGCATTCAGAGAAGTGATAGTTTGATTCAGTTTTGGTTAGTACAAGGGAGATTGATTGATGCAGATATATTTTGATGTTTAATTGATGCTATTGATGGATCTAGTCTGAAAATTTATGAAACATGGTCCCTGGAAGAAAAGAGAAGGTTGTAGCCTTCTGTTGGTCAGCACCTATGTACTAGTACATCAGCTAGTACAAGAGCTAAGGGGGTTGTAGCTCCCTTCCAGGAGAAGCTGGAGAATGAGAGAAGGTTGTATCCTTCTGCAGGTAGAAGCTTGCGTACTGGTATAAGACTACACCAGTACAAAAATATTGTAAAAATAAATTTCTTATTAAAAGAAGATAGAGACGAATTGTAGCAGGTGGTTTTCACCCACATTGGGTTTCCACCTTATATCTTGTGTTCTTGTGTGTGATTGTCTACTCTATTTTTATTGTACCTGTTACTTCTTATACGGTTTTGATACACAGATTAAAGATCAACTGACTAAATAATAAGTTTACAAGGTATACACTAGATTCTCTAAACATAGTTGCGTATATACACGAGTTACATTAATAGAAGTAGCGTATATAAATATGTTTATGAAAATGAAATACTGTTAAGTTGCTAATACTAATTCACCCCCCTCTCTCAGTATTATTTCCAACAATGACTCCATTCCCAATGGACATTTCCTGCATTTTACAACCAAAATTTTGGGAAATCTATCTCAAACTTTAATATCTATCATAAGACCTTGAACGCAGAAAATAAATCATATAGAGAGAGCCCTCTCTAAAGCTAGAAGGGCTAGATCCCAACTTTAAAAGTGGTTTGTGGTTACCTTTGCAATTTTCCTCCCAATCCTAGGAAAAATACAGAGTGTTAACATTCCGGCGACCATAATACGGAAGCTTTTCAAAAACAAAATATGTCCCTAGTAAAATATTGATTTGAGAGTCTTAAAACTATTCACTGTGGGTGACAATAGAAGCTATTAGGCTGAATTTTCCACCCAAAATTTGTATAAATGCCCATCTGTAAAAAAATTATTAGAAGATCTAGCTTCCATAAAGATTTACACCCGATCCTATCGAGATCTTAAGAGGTTTATTAGAAAAAAAAGCTTTACAAAAGTGGAGCAAGCAATAATCCTCTGTCGAGATCTAATTCACTCCCTGAAAATTTTATAGCAATTGAGGATATTGAGTTTGATTTACCCTTTGGTCATAGTATTTTTAGAAACAAATCATAAATCTTTGCCCCTGAACAGTTGTATATGAGACCAAATTAAATCCATATATCTCAGTACAAAAACCTGTGATTTCACAATCTGATAAGGACATCTTACAACAGTTTGAAAAGCTTGAGGATTTGGTAACTAAATTAAATAAAACTGATGAAAAACCATTCATAAATCACGACACTATTGTTACTTATTCTACTCCATGATTTACCTCCCCATTGATTACTCCTCTTTCCACTATCCTATTTGCATCAGTTACTCCTACTCTTCATATACCAACTTCACAGGGTACAATCCCATCACCTCTCCCACTCCCCTCATCAAGTACAACTGCAATTCCATATATCGCTCATACTCTAGTCATGGCAACCCATTATGCCTCTTTGTCCTTACAAGCACCATTGAATTCCATGCCATAAAATTATGGACAACGCATACCCCAAGTTGATGGCACTGAGCCCACCACAACACAACAACACATAGAAAAAATGGATGATTTCATAGATTTAGAAGAAGTTGATGGTGATGATGTGGAAATGAGGCTCTTTGCACAAAGTTTAGTAGGGTAAGTTAGAAAATGGTACAGAGGATTTCCAACAGGCAGTATTACAGATCTACAATAGTTTCATCAAATTTTTCTCTCTAGATGGAAAGTAAAAAGCAATCCATTTCATATTCTTGTAGATTATGAAAGTTTACGGAGAGCTCTAGGTCAATCAATTTGGGATTATTCAAATAGGTTTAACAACCTTTATAATTCCATTCCAACAACAATAAAACCTCCACCAGGACTGACATTAATTCAATTTCTAGATGGATTTGATGATGATATGGCGTATCAATTGAGAGATAAATCTAGCTACCTGGAAGAGATGAAAAGAAATTTTGTTAGTGTAGAGGAAAATTTGTTGGCTAAGAGAGAAAAGTTAAAAGTTGAGAAAAGAGTGACCATTAAAGAAGAGTATTCTTCTTCATTAGATGTGAAACTAGACACTTTTGTGAAAACTATGGAAAGGATGATGGAAAGAATGGCTCTAACAAAGAGAGCTCCACCAAAGGAACCACAAGGGGCTCCTCAAATCAGGAATCCAAATTTTAGAAGATAGCAACCCCAAATTAAACAAATCGAGCCAAGAAACCCACCAGATGAACAACAAATCATACCTCCTTTTCAGTGAAATTATGCATAGGAAGAAAATGAGACAACAGATGATCCAAAGGAGAATCAGATAAATATATTTGGTGAAGGAGAAATGGATAATGTTTTCTTAACCAAAGAGGAACAAGATTTGTTTTTATTAGCACAACAATATGTGATGCCTATAGAATCAGAGGACTACAAAAAGGGTTATCAAAATGACATTATGGAAGTACATAAACAATATAATTTGAGAAGTAAGAAAGCTGCAGCAGATCTTCCTAAAAAGATCCAAATTGATACACCTTATACAAGTCAAACAAAGGTAGATCCTCCAAAGGAAACCCCTCAAGAACAAGATACAACTGACAAAGAGGTCGAAAAGCCTCAACCTTCTTTTAACATTGAAAATGAGTTATCAAAGGTTAAAATTTATGTTCCTCTAACTGAATTAATGAAAAAGGATGTATATAGAAGTCAATCTATAAAATAACTAAAGATAGAGGAGGGAACAAATATTGTGAACTTAAGTGATGACTGTTGAGCCTCAACCTTGCACCTTCCTATGCACCCTCTTAACCCTCATACTCCACTCACTTCACTCATCCAGTGGTTGAATCATTGCATTATAGTTTAAAAAGGACTGTTTATATGGTTTTCTAACTATACTGATGTCTGTTGTTTGGTTTAGCCTTTTGTTCATGCAGCTACGGAAACTTCTCAGTTTCCGCAGCCAGCATTGGTTTCCGCAGCCAACACAGGATTCTGCAACTATTTTGTTAAACGCTGTGCTCCAGGTGTCTTCTGAAGGAACGGGCTATATGGGCAAGCTCCAGATGGCATGTACATGGATCGTGTCCCTTCGAACCGGCCAAATCACCCATTAGAGGCCACGGTCAACCAAAGTCAAAGACGTGGCCAACCAAAGAGTCCAGCGGTAGCACGTCACTGTTTTGGGCACGTGAATGATACGTGGCCTAATTCCCAGCTCACTGAGGCTCCAGCGCACCTGAGGATCGTTCTTGAACAATAAATCTAACGGCCAACCACTCCAAAGATTTACGAAGCATAACGACAGTTACACTAGATCTCGGCTGTAGAGATCTACGTGTCTATGGCACGTAGTTAATAGCATAAGTAGTTGATTAGTTAACTGTAGAAATTTTACATTATAAATAACGTGTTGTCAAATGCTGTAAGGAGACTTTTGGATGCATAGAAATTCTGAACTGTTATGTAATTTCCGCATGCTGCTGGTTATTTTGTCACCCCACTGTTTTATATGTTGCTGATTTGAATACATGAGTAGACCTTTCTGAAGATAGTCTTGTGATTAATTGATTGGCTGAAGTGGCAGAGGGCCCCTGCACGCTGAATCCCTGTAAAGTACTTGTTTTGTTTCATTATGCTTTTGTTTTATTGTTAGCTTGTACATAATATGTTGCTTTATGTTTCTGCTAGTCATATCTTTATCTTTGTAAACTGATCAGTGCTTTTTGCAGGTTCTCTTAGGCAGCCCGGGCAATCTTTCATTTTCTTTAATAACTTTTGGCATATGTGATCATCTTGTCCTTCCTGCTAACCTTTATTTTCTGCAATTTACATTCAACATTGTCCTTTTCAAGTTGTTATTGTTTATTTCTTTTTCTGCTAAATTAGATGTCATACTGCTTAACAATTTATGATTTCTTTCTGTGGTCAAATGACTATATCAGTAGGAGATCAGAAGATCACTAACTGTAGTGTGAATTAGTTGTCATATTACTTACTCATAGTTTCTTTCCATAAAGTAGATTGAGCTGAATGGTAAAGAACTAAAAGAGTCTAAGTACTGTGATTAATTTCTTTTTACATTTAGTTATCATATTGCTTGTTATGTTCATGATTACTTCCCCAAGGTAGATTGGAGCTGAGGGGTAAAGGATTTGAAGAATTCAAGTAGTGTGATTAGTTTCCTTATGCAATTTACTTTCTTGAACAGTTAAATATCATATTGCTTGTTATGCTCATGATTACTTCTCCAAGGTAGATTGAGCCAAGGGGTAAAGGATCTAAAAAGCTCAAGTAGTGTGCATTAGCTGCTTTACTTTAAGTTTGAGTTGTTTTTTAAGTTTTTGCTTTCTTTTCATTTTCAGCAGCAAGGATACTGGGCCATTTCCATTAGTTCGCTTTTTGATGCATTTTGTTTTCTCTTAAGAATTGATTTCATTTCAGTTACTGTAAAGCTTTCTTTTGAGCATTTTTCAAGTTTATAAATCATCACCATTTACACTCCACACACTTCATACTTCACTTTCATCATCACACATTAAAGAAAAATAAAATCCAAAAACAAACTAAAAAGCTTAAAACGACAAAAGCCTAAGGAAATGGTTATCTAAGTACATATAGTACACCTCACTTCATCAGTTTACGAACCCAGGGTTGATAATATAAATAGCAATTTAGATCACACTAAATTGACCAAACAGGTGCCAAAGATGTTGTTAGTGTGGATGGCACTTCTATGGAGACTATAGGGATAAAATTTGTTGAAGAAGTGGCCACATCTGCTTGTTTTAATTGGATTAAAGCAACCAATTCCCTTTCTGTCTCTTTTAGTTGATCATTCAACTTTAAGACTAAGTCCATGAGTTCTTCATGCCCCTGTTAGGCTTCCAAGACTTCTAATGTTTGTGAATGTTGTAGCTGAGGTATTTTTAGTTGTTTCTTCAATGCAGCTATATCATCATTCTGATTTTTAATAAGCTGTTTTGTGGCTTTTATATCCTTGGGATCATGTCCCAATTCAATCACTAAGTCCTATAAGGACTTAATCCTGGCATCTTTGGCCTATGAGGAGGCCTTATCTAACTAAAATTGTGCTAAAATGTTGTTTAGAGAGTTTTGTAGCTGGTGAGCATCTATGGCTTTACCTATCAGGGTGGAGTATATATTTTCTCTAGCCTGTTTGTGCAGTTCAATCTGGTCTATGGGATGAATATCCCTTGCCAACACTTCAAAGTCTGCCTTTTTGAAATCATAGATTGTCTTTGGTTGTTGAGATGTAGGTTTGATGAATGACATATGCAACTTCCCCTCTTTCATGTCAAAGGCTAACATTAGCCTTGTTTGATTGGTAGGAGTGAGCTTTAGATATTGAGCATAAGTTTGGGCATTCAGCCTCTCATTTCTTGCTTTGGTTTCTTTGTATCTTTCCTTGATGTCTTGGTCCCTATCAGCAAGCTTGCTGAATGAAGAGACTTCCACACTAAGCTTCCTTTCCAACATCTGAGTTTTTGATGTGGAAGGCTCTTGCATGCCTTCAGATGGAGTGGTAGGCCTGCTTCTATTTCCTTCTGTGTTTGTGACCTTAGCTGAGCCCTCTGTATCCTCCTGTTCAAAAACAAGATTCATTTTCTACCTTCTTGCTTGACTTGTTTCTGGCTGAGCGTATGAGGTTTCTCTTGCTGATGTATTAGCCTCCTCCCTACTTCTCTTTAGGTTCTTCTCCTCATTTTGAGGAGTCTGCATAACTGGAGGGGTACTCATGGTTGTCTCTGGTTGGTTTGATTGCTCTGATACCTGCAGGAAAGAACCCTCATCAAGTTGTCTTTCTAGATCAGTGAGAGCATTCTCTATGTCTAGCCTAGTGTTGTCTTGGTCCACTAGGGTACCTTCCACCCATTCTGTTTAGTTGGAATAGGCTTGTGTTTCAGGTATGGGACGGTGAATGAAAGGTCCTAGCTTGAACTTTTGTCACTTATTTGTGATGAATTCCAAACAGTCATATCTCCAAACAAAACTACTTTGGAACTTCATTCTCTATAGAATTATGTCTGCCTCTTTCCCTACCTCTCTAGAGTTGCATGTGAAGGGGCCTAGTTGATATTTGATTTTAAAATTGGCCTTCTTCTTGGCATTGACGAAGTTTACTTCATCTGCATTGATGATTTTCCTATAGTATTCTAATGCAAGAAACCTCATTGGGAGGTATCTTGGCAACTTGTATGGTGCAAGCATGCAACCATATATTCTAATTTCGGTGTGGTTTTGATACAAGTACCAATCACCCACTTTGGTATGCTGGGAAAGTTGGAGGACTCTCTTTATTTCTAGACTGATTTTAGGAGGAGGGCTTCCAATCAACATTTCTATGACTGGATGTACAAATAAATCAATGAAATCAAAATAAAAGTATGGAGACTGAGATTGGTGGACCAATGGGGTCCAAAAAATGACTGACCTGAGCTGACCCATGGTGTCTAGCTTCTGAAAGGTGAATGGGAACTTATCATGTCTATAATACAAGAACATATGATACAAGATTGAGGAATACTTGAAAACTCTTTCATTGCTCATTCTAAGGAATTGTTCATTCATCCTATCAACTATAAAATGGGCATAGTCATAAATGACAACAGGAGGTTGTCCTAGAGTGTAGATGGACATGAAGGAAAGGATTAACTCATCAATGTATTCACTAGTGGCGTACCCCAAAACACAGGATATCATGGCTACAATGTTCTGGCCCCATGCAGAAAATATAGCAGCTACATATGGAGGGGAATCCTTCGGGATGTGTTTTTCCTCTCTGATGAAGGTTTAGAACAATTGGGCCAATTTTTCAAAACTAAGCCTGGGATAATGGTCCAACAGGTCTCCAATCGAGAGGGGAGTTAGGTTTGGCCCTGACTGGAGTTGCAACATTTCATTTATGGACTCAGCGGTGATGGTGAAAAGTATGGTTTGGTTTGGGGACATGACTACTCTCTGACTAGGGATGTAATTGGCATGACAGTAGTGGACAATCTCTAGCAACATGTGGACTTGGGGGAAATGGTAAATTTGACTCCCAAAGGCCAATCTCATCAACATGGTTGAGGTATCTGTCCCTACTTTGGCAATGTACTTTGAGCAGAGACTCTTGGGCAGTGGTATCTTTTATCTGGAAATATTTATCAGCTAAAAGAAGGTGGTCCAGGTCTAAATGAGGTTTGGAGATGGGCCTTACATCCATTGCAATTGGGGCAGCCATACTCAGTTCTTGTGGATTTGAGTGTGGAGGGTAATTCAGAGTGTTTACTACAAAGACAGTTCTGTAGATGGTTATGGCTCAAAGTGTAAAAAAATCAAAGTAAATTTGATATTTTTTACTTAATTAATAGTGTTATGAGGGCGAATTACTGGAATTTGACAATTGAGTTGGTTTTCCACGGTTAAATACCTGGAATAGTAGTTGATGGAGGTTGCAAAGGTTCTTATGGTTCTGGTACAGACTGATGGATGAGCTAGGCTATCTGTAGTGTCTGTGGAACAATGGCGGACGTCTGTATGTGAATTAACTAGTTGCAAGGGCCGCAATGGTTTTTCTAAATTATCAATGGTTAATCATGCAAAAAGAGTGAAAAGAGGGGTAAATGGTCTTTTATAGCAAAAACGGTTAATTTTTTGTGGGTTCATTGATTGATGAATAGTGGTGGTTTTTTGGTTAAAATGGGGGAAGCGGTTTAGGAGGGCCATTGCACCACTTTTGTGGTGCGGGCGATATTGGGAAGGAGTCACCCGATTCCATACATCGTGTGACACGTAGCGTCGGGGGTAAGGGGGAAAACCACCTTATCAGGCGGGTAAAGGACGGACATCGTGCGCAACCGATAATATCAAGGGCCGTTGGATGAGGGGGATGGATGATCAATGGTGGTCGTGAGAAGGAGTCACACGGTGATTTATATATAAAGTTTTCGGGGGGCCCATGGGTCTAATGACCAATGGTATAGGATTAAACTAACACTTAATCTCATCGGGGCTGCCTTAATACAAGGATTAAGGTCTAAGGGTGGGGCTTTAATATATTTTGCGTGATATGGGGTAGTCATATAGTTTATAGCTAAACTAGGGGGAGGGTTATTTTAAATAAAGGAGTTAAATATATACGAGCCAACGGGTCTTTCAGGATTTTTTTATATATTTAATCAAAAGTTAATATGAGGTGAAATGAGCGGAAGGGGTATTGTACTTGGGTATATTAACATTATGTGCTTTCCATACACTTAGTACTTAGGATAAATGCATTTGATGAGTTTTTTGCATAAAATATGTTTATCATGGGGTTTTCCTAGGCAAAAAAGAATTTTAACCTTAGGAAAAGGGAATTTCTGAGGGGGGTGAATGAGTTGCAAGGTAATTTAACATGTTTCCTTCTTAAGTCATCGAGCTTAGGGTCTGGTCCCACCAGAAGTCAGAGAAATTCTCTGAACCTCTTTGACTTAAAGAACTATAGGTATTAATATTTTTATTATGAAAGGAAATCAGTAAGTGTTTATAGGGGTTAAAATGAATGATGGGGATGTTAACTAAATCGTATTGTGAACCATTGTCTTTTCTTTTTTTACCACTTATGCATATTTTAAAATTACATTTAATATAATGGCGTAAGTTTTTTTTCATATTCACATGATATTTCTACAACCTTTCTACTACTTACCCACTTACTCATCCTACCATTTTTTTCTTCACTTTATTTGGGTGCATCTAGCCTAGAAAACCCTTATCAATATTTTTCTTTTCTTTTACAAAGTAAACTATCTAATTATAACCTTATATCATCACTGATGAGCTCCTTTTATTCACTCTAGCTATCTAATGATCTGCCAAGATTATACTGTTTGGTCAGAATTTATTCACTAACTATAAACATAAAATTCAAAGCATAGTATAGTCAAGATTAAACAGTTTGATTACCATGGATTGTGGCATGAGTGACAAGTTGCACACAATCATCATTTTGCATGAAAATAAATAGGAGTGGCATTTTGACTTGCACACTTTCATGGTCTCTTTTTGTCCTTTGATTATTCTTTTAGGACCTACCCTCTTTACATTTTTTAATTTTTTTAATATGGAAAACATTTGCAGAAAGCAAAGGTATGTACAATTTTACAAGGCTTAACCTTAGTCATTCAAAATTATGACTACTATTGGTATAGGAACCTAACACCTTGACCAGATCTAAAAAATACCATGGGCCAAAAACCATCATACCCAAAACCATGTGCAAAAACCACACACAAAACCATAGGTAGGTCCACCCACCTAGTATAGGGTCCCAAAAAAATTTCTTCAAGGTTCTTCCACGGACCTCATAGAGTGGGTCTACTGCCCCCCCTGTTGCGCCAAGTGCAACGAACAAGGGAGTAAAGAAACAAGTCTATTGTGCATATTTAGGATAAAATCGGGTACATGGATGTAGAGGCTTATACCATTGTTAAACTTCTAGAATAATAAACTCAAGATGTAGATGATCAATTAGATGCACAACATGAGGTTTCATAAGTGGGTAAGAAATATGTGAAACAAGTTTTTCATGCAATAAAATATATTTATTTATTTCTACAACTAGATTCATTTTCATACTAGAAATGAAAATTCCTTGTGTAGACTCATCCTACAGAACTAGACAATGAGAAGTCCCATGTATTCATTGCAAGAGACTCTACCATTTTTGGCAAGTGTCTACACATTTAGATTTTTTTCAAATTGTGGAAAAGCCTTATAGATCATACCTAATTTGGACCCTTCATTTGAACAACAAGAGAAATAGAGGGGTTGACTCAAAGCTGAGTCAATGGTTTTGGTTGGGTTTATTGAGCCCTTTGTTTTTTAGAAGCTTGTAAAACAATGGATCGACGAGAATGCACCATAGTATAGCATCAAGATCAAAGTAAAAGAAATTAAGGAATAATGAAGCATGATGGAAGCCAACTAAGAATAATTATAAGTTAAGGCTCATAACTAATCAATTGAGCTATAAAGGGCACATTAAGACATAAATAAGCATGATGGAAGTTGACTAAAAATAATTAGAAGTTACTGACAACTGATGAGTTGAACTAGTGTTGTGGCCACAACCACCACCACAACAACATTTTTTGAGTGTTTTTGTTGTTCCCTAAAGGGAACAACACCTTTTTGGAGTGTTTTTGTTGTTCCCTCTAGGGAATAACTGTTGTTCCCTCTAGGGAACAACTGTTGTTCCCTCAAGGGAACAACACTTTTAGAGTTTTTGTTGTGGCCACAACCACCACCCTATTAAAACCTACTCTCAGGGAAAATTTGAATGGGTCCCTTGAGAAGTTTTATCTTTCGTTTCTTCGAATCATAACTGGAATTGTCAGATGGAATTATGTCTTCAAAGCTTAATGGTTCAATGGTTTAATAATTATGGTTGCAATGTGTTTTGAGATTAAAATGGAAACTGAGACTGTGCATGCTGGAAGAGTGTCACGGAATGCTTGATACTATAATTCGTGGAATCAACCTAAGGATTCCCGAAGCTTGAATCGTGTCTAGCGTTGAAACCTCGCATAAGATAGTAGAAGTCCGAGATTGTCATGTGATTGCTTCCCTTGATGCCTCCCCTGATGACTGAACTCTAGATTTCAGGGAAATTCCTTGAGGGCTCTCAGTTCACAGTGCCAAATGTGAATAAGTGAAAAAAAAATCGAAAGAGATGCATCCCCACCGTGCTGAAAGACTTTAACAATTTCATCGCATCATTGTCTGTTTTGCTTAAATCATTAGTTCCCCATTGCCTAGCAAGTTTAGAGCCATCATTGTGTCGTGGCCAAATAAAGATCACCACACCCTCTTGAGACTTAGAGCACGAAGGACTCACAAAGTTGCCAGTTACATAGTCTATCTCTTTATGAAAGTTTTAATGAAGGCAAGGTTTATTTTTGGGAATTTCTATCATATCTCTCATAATCATAGCTAATGTTAATTATTTTTACAGGTAGGGACAAAGAGAAGAAAAGCAAGGTTGGAAAGCTGATGCATAAGCATCATGAACGGATGCAATGAAAGATGCAAAGGGATCATGAGGTGGTAATGAATTTCGAGAAAGTAACGTAGCCTTTGAATGATCATCATAGGAACATCATGCCTAGTCCACATGATACCTCTACCAACTGGATTTTTGTTGCCATGTGTCGTGGCTTTGGGATAGAATGGGGTAGGATGTGCTAAAATTATGAGCAGATAGGAGGTAGAAAAAATGTTGGTATAAGAGTTCTTATGTCGCTCTGGGGACTCTAGATAACACCTCTGCACCACCGATGTCAATATTGCAAAGACATACTCCGCAAGAAAGGGGTATGGAACCACCATGGTGCATAATGGAGGCACACTCTATGCTAAGTGGAGGTACTTATGATAGCACAGATCCATCAAGCTATTGTTACCTCCAGATACGCCTTAAATCATGCCATATGTTCAATGATGAGCGCAGTGTCTTCATTTTCCTTTAGGAAATAATAGGGAATAGCGTTTAGTCGATACAGGTGTGAAGAGATGGCTTACAATCATTCTTCTTTCCATTGGCATCCATTCATTTCCTCCAGGAAATAAAACGCTCCAACAAATGTGGCCTCGACATGTCAGCGATTGATTAACCGTTCTATGTTTGTATGTTTTAATTTGTATATTGAAAGGAACAAGAAGGTGGAAAGTCATGGAAGACCGAGGGTGAGTTATCTTGCTGCATAAGTATTACCTCTCGATATGTGTAAAGGAATTTTTTTTGGCAGAAGAGGGGTCGATTTTATTATGCTAATAAAGAAGATTGTTTCGGTCAAGAAGAAGCCTTTTTTCAGATTCATTTTCGTTTTTATTTTATTTTTGGAATCACGGTGTTGGGACTGGCATGAGGATATATATGTTTTGCTTTTATGCACAATTATAACAGAAAACTTATGACTAGTCTTGGTTATTTGAATATAATTCGTTATCGTGGTTAACTCATGAGCGGTCTCCGATTCGAAGCTATATTAAACATCAGCTGCAAGTTTTATTTGTAGAAATGGGAATGTGTATTCTTGTATGAATAATTAGATTGCAATTAAGCTTAAATATAGCCTTGTTCATCGATGAACTCATTGATTGCTTCATTTGAACTTGGAATCTATATATGATGTTTAATCTCTTTTATTATGCTTTCGCAGGATAGATTAGAATAGTTAGGACTAGAATAAGTAGGTAGAATTAGTATAGATAGGACTTGATCAATATAGGTTAGCTATTTCTTTTGTTGATTTAATTGAAGTCTTCATCTGGGGAGCAATCTTTCAACACCTATAATAGTTTACGAGATCCTTTGAAACCTGTTGGAACTAGCCATTCCAAATGAAAGAAGATATAATCGGGGTCTGCGATCGGGTTGGTTCCCCTTTGTTGGCACATGAAAATTTGGCATGCCAACAAATTTGGTGCTAGAAGGAGGGTCTGAACCGTCATCCACAACTTTCAAGATTTCATCTATAAATGTCACGCATGGATTCGAAAAGATTAATGTATGGATCGTAAAGGTTGAAAAGATCCTTCTGCCCATTGGGAAAAGCCTCACTTTGAAGAAGCAGAGGTCCCTCTAAGTCCCGTGTTTGGGTCACCCAAGGAAGAGAGACTGTGGGAGTATCCTATCACTCAGGAACAACCAGTCAAAGTACTTACTCATGCTTATGCTCGTTCCCTATCTCAGCTCCCCATCTTTCATTCTTTACCTCTGACAACTAAAAGAAAGCCAAGGATCTATCCCATAAATGAAGAGACATCTGCAACCCCTTCCATTGAAGATATTGTGCTAGAGTATTTGCAAAGTATCGACACTCCTTGGGAAGAAATTCCTGAGGATCCCCTCTCTAAAGGTAATCACTGGCTCGATTTGGGAAATCCTAGCAAAGAACACTCGCAAGAAACCTTCAACGATAACCTCCTCAACCATAATATGGCTAACTCTCCTCCTCCAAGTGGGAATCAACCTCCACTGCCTCCTTTAGGTGGGAATTAACCCCCACCTCCTCTGGGAGCACTCCCTCCCTGGCTTGCAAAGGATGCCATAGCGGTACCTAGGTAGCAGCATGCCTTATGCAAGAACACAGAAAGAGTATTGCCTAAATTCGACCTTGATCGGGGAGACATTGCTGATAACCATATTCACTCTTTCTTCCTAGCTGTGCACATGTTGGGGGTAGCCGATGAAGATGTGGTATGTCATTTGTTCCCTTTTACTTTGATTGGTATAGCTTCCACATGGTACTTTAGCTTGAGAATAGGATCGATCACCTCATGGGATGCATTTCAACAGGCCTTCTTAGACAAGTTTAGTGATGACAAAACACCTACGGCCTTAGTTTTAGAAATATCCCATTTAAAAATGGAAACCAAAGAAAAGGTCAAGGATTTTAACATCTGGTTCAACACTTTGTTCAACATAATCCCGACTAATGCTAGACCTACTGATGAGGTTCTCATGGAATTCTACATCACTGCTCTCCCTATCCCTACCGCAATGTAGGTTAAAAGGAGTAACGCACAAACCTTACAGGGTGCTATCGATGAAGCAGTAAAAGTTGAGAACGAAATGATCAGTCTCACAACATGTCATCATACGACCGAAGGAAAGAAAGCCTCTCAGTCATCCAAGAAGAATAATGGGAGTGATAACAAAGTGGCTAAGATCAAGGAAAAGGACACAATAGATGTGGAAGGTTTGCATCGAATCATTAAGAAATTGACGAACACAATCATCGATATGAAAAGGAATTCTGGAGAGAGTACAAGTGGGAATGGAGGAGATTATCACAATAGAAAACCCTTCAAACCTTTCTATCGTAAGAAGGAAAAAGGTGGTCATGGTCAACTTGTGTTTCCTACTCCACCCAATGAAGGGAATTTAAATATGGAAGAGTTGGCTCTTGTTGGATCGCTTCTTACCAAAGAAGAACCTATAGTACAGTGGGAGCTAGAACAAGAAGATGAGGAAGAGTACCAAGTAGAAGAGCCCTTGGATGAGGCATCTCAAGTCAATGTACTATGGGATTTCTATACAAATGAGAATGATGATGAAGAAGAAGATAGTACAACGAAATCCACACTAATGAAATCTGCACACAAAGTAAAGGGCCACTTGTGGGCATGATGAAGCTTGTAGACCAGACAAAGAAATATGTTTGCCTGTCGAAGGCATCTGCTCCCAAGTTTCCCGTTGAGAAGAATAAACCTAGTGGTGATTCCAAGAGCATTTCGGTCATGAACTATCCAGAGAAAGATAATACATCTCCAAATGCAATGAAGGCAACTCAAAATGGTAAACTCCCACCTAAGAATGACAAAACTAGTATGTTTACTCTGCCCTACCCTGTTTATAACATTGATTGCAATATTATAGATGATCTTAAGAAATCCTGAGCTAATATCACATACTTCGATTTGTTAAAGTTAATGCAGAAAAGAGATCTGCTTTTGAAAGCTATGAATGAATGGAATTGCAAATCTCCCACCAACCCGAGTAGTCAAACCAAGAAGTCGACATCCATACCTGTTAGAACCGCCAGTACAACCCAAACGCCATTAGCCATGGAAGCCACTCTCTCAAAAATGAATCAAATACCCCAAGATGTCAGTGCAGCCATGATAAGAAGGAAATCAAAATCCATGACTCCACCTTTCCTTATCACATTTGAAATCTTCAACATGAACGTATAAAATTACTTGGTAGATTCTGGTGCCTCGTCCACTACTATGCCTTACACTATTGCTAAAAGCCTTCATGAAATGCCCGAGAAAACTCAAACTTGAATTATGCAACTGGACAGAACGAATGTGGAAGTAATTGGAGAATTGAAAGATGTGCTGATTCGAATGGATGCCAAACCACAGTACACACAAGTCATTGACATAGTGGTAGTCGACATACCTGAGGCATATGGAATGCTTCTTAGTAGGGGCTGGTTAGCAAATCTGAATGGGTATTTCTCAACTAATTGGCCCCATCTCTTGTTGCCTTAGAAGGGAAAAGGTGATATGCTGAGAGTTGATCGAGAAAGATACATGACGTATGTAGTGACAGAACTAAATGACACCAATGAACCTACAATGTTTACCAACTCTGTCCTTGGAAATTATAGTTTCGACGTTTGTGCCACGGAAACTTGTTTTGGAGAATTCCATGCAGAGACAGTTGAAGAAACTGAGATAAACACATAGTTGGAAGCTCTCCCCCATAGTCCGACTGATGAGCAACCCTACAATATGGTAGATGATAGGGCCAATTTTGTAAAAGGAAATTCATTTGATATAACATCAGATTCTATGTTTTGGACACTCTATTTTGATGGCTCTAACTGCCTAGAAGGTGCAGGTGCTGGGAGCATTCTCGTTGACCCACAAGGAAACATTTGATGGCCAGCTGGTTGGAGTTCGTGTGCACCAACAACATGGTAGAGTACGAAGGCTTGCTGCAGGGCCTGAAGAAAGCCATTGACATGAAGGTGAAAAATCTTAAAGTTTTTGGTGACTCACAGATAATTGTTGACCAGGTAAGGAAAAGGATACATTGCAATTCGCCACACTTAGTAAGATACCAACATGAGGTGTGGAGCTTAATTAATAGTTTTGTTTCTTTTAATATCACATACATACCTCAAGGGAAAAACCAAGATGTTGATTTGATGGCTGGTATGGCTGC
>APFE030512501.1:0-17915 GCA_000404065.3 Pinus taeda
TAGCCTCAATATGAGGGAGATGTTTATGACCTTTTTAAAATAAAAGTAAAATATTTTATAAATAAGAAAACAAGAATGAATATGCACTTTTTATTAGTTTTAATTAAAACAATTAAAAAGTATCAATAATCTCTCCTGCTAGAGATGTTTATGACTTTTAAAAATAAAATTAAAATAATTTAAAGATAAGAAAACAATAATGAATATGCACTTTTTATTAGTTTTAATTAAAAGAATTATAAAGTATTGTTGATATTACAACCATGTGTAAAGGAGATGTGATAAATATATTTCACTCTCAATCATAAATAAAATATTTAGATATTCATGTAGAATAAAATAATTTTCTATCAACTTTAAGGAGAGATAAAATAATTAAAAGTAAAAATATTTTCACATGAATATGATGAATATATATATATATATCAACCTCATGTATATATATAATGTTGGCTGAAACAAGATATTCCAATATTTAAAAAGAAGCACTAATTTAAAGTTTAAAAATTGAATTACTTGTTTACAAGAATAATAAAGGGAAAATGTGCAATTCATTTATTTTTAATATAAAATCAATATGTAGCATTTAGAAAAATAATAATAATAAAAATCAATGTTGATCATAAATAAAACATTCCAATGAACATATTAAGCTAAATATTTAGATGCTAACTTTATATATAGAAAAAACTGTAATTTCATTGCAAGTTTTAAACATGTTTTCATTGCAAGTTTTAAACATGAACAAAATTACATTTTGCAGATACTTCAAACATTTAATATAAGTAGCTTCTGGATTCAAAATCCTAAAAACTAAATATAAAAGTACATAAGAGAATTAAGTGTTAACTCTTTCTTTCCTTTAATTTATCTTTCTCTTCTTTCTTCCTCAACTAAATATAAAACTACATAAGAGAATTATATAAAAGTACATAAGAGAATTAAGTGTTATAATAGTCACTTAATTTCTCTTTCTTTCCTTTAATTTATCTTTCTTTCCTTTCTTCCTCTTGAGCTTCTACCAAACCCCTGAAGGAGGTTTAACAGAAACCATTACCTAGTCATTGACAATCACCACAATTGGGGGTTCTTTTTTGGATTCTAAACTTTTTGAAACAGGAATTCTCTTTGAAGCCACCATTCCCCCCTCTTTTCAGTCATATATTCATGTTGTTTTAATTTAAGTATTGGTGTGGCTTCTAAATTAGTATGTATGTATGGCAGTTGTTTAATAGGTTCCTAAGTACTCAAATAGTGCACATTTTGTATTTTGTACCCAAGAAAAACATCACTTGATGCCTCAAAATGCTCTAGGAAAGTTTGAGAACCCCATTTGCCAAACTAAGCCTTGATAGTAAAAATGGTCTTGTGAGTTAATTCCTTCACTTTTTCCACTCTGAAAGTAATGAGGTGGATGACCAACAATAAAATGATCCAATACGAATCACACCTCCCCATTTTAGGAGGCTTTTGGCCCCCAAAAGATTCTACTGAATGAGGTGAGGAAATTTTCCTCAACCTTCTCTTAGGTGTACCATTTAGCTTTGCATGGAAGTTGTCCTTTCAACCAAATCTACCAAAGATCATGCTACCCCTATCTCATAGTTCTGGACCTCTTTTGTAAAATAGTATCTTCTATCAACTTTTCTTGAGCATTTGGTGCCAAATACTCCATAAAATGTAGGACTTGTTCCTCTTCCTGATCTAGCATGGAAGGCTATAGAGTTTTAGTTTCTCCACATTCACAACTAGGTAAATGCACATTGTATGTGGGTAGATGGAGTATATAAGAATGATCTTCCTCCTTTTCAAGTATCTCAAAGGGACCATATCGCAAAGCCTTGATTTTCTTAACAAGACCCTGTAGCCTCTCCTCATTCAATTGTAACCATAATTTACCTCCCACCTTAAACGACTTCTTTATTCTATGTTGATCATGCTTGGCCTTGTATTTTTTTATTTGACTTATGAATGTAACATGTAATTGTATATGGATTGGCTTTATCTTCTCAACAAATTTTTTATCCCTCAAGGCATCCCTTGTAAGATTCTCCCTCACTCCTACTTGTTTCCCATATGCAATATCCAAAGGTGAAGGAAATAAATATCCAAAACATGTTTCAAATGGGGACCTACCAATAGATGTGTGGACTTCTCTATTATAAGATTGCTATATATATACACTATATTTTCATCCCAGGTCTTTGGATGCTTCTGACCATAACCCCTCAAAATCTGCACCAAAGTCTTATTGACTACTTTTGTTTGCCCATTTGTATATGGATAGAATGTTGTAGACTTCTTCAACTTGGTGTCCATCTTCTCCCATAAAGTAGTCCAAAATGCACTAAGAAATCTTGTTTTCCTGTCTGAAACAATGCTCTTTGGTATCCCAAAGTGCACACAGACGTGCCCAAAGTTTAAGTTTGTTGTTTCTTGCCCATTGATGGTATTTTTACCTGGCATCAAAACATACATATTGTTGAACCTATCAACTACCACAAACAGGCAGTCATGTCCCATCCTAGTTGTTGGTAAACCTCCCACAAAGCCCATGGAAATGCTTTCCCAACGATAAGTGAGTATAGGTAAGGGTTGATATAGAGCCTATTTCTTGTTACTAGGCTATCTGGTACATCAAAGCATGCGTACCCTTATGAACCTAGATACCTATTCTTGCATCTTGGGCCAATACGCATACCTTCGAAAGTTGGCAACTATCCTCCCTATAGTAAAGTGCCTTGTAATCTTGAAGGTGTGAGTTTCTCTCATTAGCTACAATCACTCACCTTTAGGAACATATAGCTTATCTAGCCTGTAGAGTAACCCGTCCTAGAGATGGTAGCCAATGGTGTTGTTGCCAATGTGCACATGACTTTGACTCTGCAACTATTAAAACACCTCCTTGAATTCCTCATCCTCTGAATATTGTAAACAATCCTTGAAACCTTGCAAGTACTAATGAGATCAAAATGATAACAAAAGCCGCAATATTTTTCTACCAAAAATTTGTGGAAAGAAAGCATTGAATAAAAACACAATCACACATAGAACACAAAATTTATCTGGGGAACCCAACTGGGAAAAAACCCTCCTTCTTATTTTAAATCAATTGAGCAATCTGATCTATTACATAGACTCTGCTTCAAGCCTTAAGCCCCTACAATATTGATGAACTCTCCACAAGGCTTGCCCAACACTTAGGAAAATAAGGCATGCTAGGAGCTCCTATTTCTTAGTGCAATTATGCCCTAAAAAAAAAGGAATTTCTCCTATTTCCTTGCACAATTCCCAAGATAGTTGCTATACTTTCTTCTCAAGCACTACAGACAAAAACTTGTTTCCCATAATAAATACAATTTGTGCCTTCATTCAATCTCAATATGAAATTCGAATTGCATGACCTATTAGGGATAAATTTAGTAGCTCCTGTAGTTAACTGGGAGTAATTTGAGTTAACACAAAGCCAAATACTCAACTATACTAAAAAATATCTCTATTCTAGATCTAGAGATCAGTTAACTAACATACACTAGAGTTAACACCACTAGATACATAATTTTGTTGAAAATGCAACAATAAAATCCTAATTTAATTTTGTCATTGAGTTAAATTAGGAATGAAATTGTAATTCCACATCATAAGAAAACTTGTACGAGTTAACTAAGTTAATATGGCTAAGTTGGCTCAGTTGATTCGAGTTGAGGGTCTAACTAGAGTCATGTAGAGTGTCTCCTACTTTAGAGGAGTTGTTGTTGAGTTTATTTTGAGTTGTAATTAATTAATTTAGTTTAACTAAGCTAACGTCAGTTAAAATAGCTACAACTAATGGAGGAACTAGTAGGAGGTCAGACACTAGGGTGTTGCTTCATGTTTTCGACTAGTTAATTGTTCATTCACTCATAAATAACTCATGCACGTCAGATCTAAGAGTTACCCAGTTGAGATTGGAGTTCAAGGGAAGTTTACTATCAGTTGTATAATTATCCAAACTGTACAGGTGGTGCATGTAGTTAGAAGAAGGCCTATGAGGATTGCACAATTCCAATTGAGGAATTTTCCTAATTGATAGGGGGCTAATTCCCAAAGAAAAAACACAAAGAACTAGGGACTTGGGAAAGCAAGAAATTGGTTAAATATTGGCCTAGGCTTGTCTATGAAGATGTGAGATAGATATAGATAGTGCAGAGGTTGCTCGGGCTTGAGAAAAGCATCGTAATCTTCTCATATTTTCTAACTAATGCAATATAAAGATAACAGGGGTTTTTAGTTGTGGCTTTCCCTAGGAAATAATTGTGTAATGTGTTGATTGAATTCTTTCTCTTGTATGCTTTGTGATTTCGTGGTCGATTAATTGTCTCTGCTAATGAGTAGAGCTCTATTCAAGTCTATTGTTTTAGTAGATTATAATTATCAGTTTGAATCTACAAGGAATTTATACATGGTATCAGAGCAAAAATTACACTAGAAGAGAAAAATACGAGTTTATCTTTGCAGGTGAAATCAAATTTGCAAGATCATTCTTCAAATCTAGCAGGATATCATTCTATAGATTAAGACTTGAATATGTCCTTGAGGGTAGTTTGAATTATATTTATTGGAAGGACAGGATGGAGGCAGTGTTGGAAGACAACGAGTTGAAGGAATTCATAGACAATGGATTCCTAAGCCTCCAAAAATAGATTCTTAAGGTATGGTAGAGTGGAAGAAATGTGTTGAAAAGGTGAGGAGGATCATACTAGAAGGAGTTCGAGATCATATTGTATCAAACCTCCACAGGAAGGATACGCCATATCCAATGTGGCAAGCCTTGATCGACTTTTTCAGAACAACAATGACCACATGAAGCTAGAATTGAAGGACAAGATTCAGAAGATCAAGATGGAGAAGTACGACACAATACCACAACACTTGACCAAGTTCACCCAATGTTAGGATGATCTTGGGAGCATTAGTATTATAGTTGTTGAAGATGATTTGGTCAGCCTAGCTCTTCTAGGCCTTCCCAAGAGCTGACAAAACTATCAGGATTTGGTAAATGGGAGGGAACATCTACCAAAGTGGGAGTGTTTGTGGTACGACATAGTGCAAGAAGAGATAAGGCAGAGCACCATAGATGGAACCTCATCCAAGCATGATGATGAGGAGAACTATGCCATAGTTGGAAAGGAGAAGAAAGGGAAAGGAAATAAATTTCAGTCCAAATGAGATTCCAGTCAGGGTGGTAAGAAGAAGGACTTGTTGAAGATTAGATGTTTTCACTTTAATGAGCTAGGACACAGTGCCATGAAGTGTCCACACAAGAAGTCAAACAAGAAGCCCTCAAGAGGGGTGACATGTGAACCTCTTGCTTCACAATTCGATTTGGATTTCACCCTCATTTCATGCATGCTAACATATGTGATGGATAGTGGAGCCTCATTCCATATGACCAACAACAAATAATTTTTTAGTAACTTGGGGGAGAACGACCTCCAGATGCACATCGAGACGGGAGATTATGGAAGGTATAGTGCAACTGAAATTGGTACTATTACTTTTAAGAAGGATTATGGTTCTCCTCTCACATTAAAAGATGTCATGTATGTTCCACGTCTGAAGAATAATTTAGCTTCAGTTTCTATGTTGGATTACCATGGCTATGTTGTGATATTTAATAAAGGAAATTATTTTCATTGTCACATTGTCACAAGAAAAGTGAAGCGGATCAGGGTTTGGGTGAAGAACCTCTACAAATTGGATGTAGAATATTGTGTTTCTTTGAGAAAAAAAGTAGAGAAAGTGCAGATCCGAGAGATCAGTTAATTATGGTATAGAAGATTAGGCCACTTTCACCATGGAGCTTTGAAGATCATGCAACATACTTCTACAAGACTTCCCAAGGGTGCACCAGAGAAGAGAGATACATGCAAAGGGTGTACATTATGGATGTACACCAAGGCCACCTTTCATGATGCGGATAGTTGAGTGCAAGTGATCCTTGAAAGAGTTCACTCAAATGTGTGTGGACTATTCTCGATAGCCTCCATGGCCAAGCATAGGTATTATGTAATATTTGTTAACAATTTCTCACATAAGTGCTGGAATTTCTTTATGTAGAAGAAAGATCATACATTCTCTAAATTTTGCGAATATGAAGCACTTGTTGACAAAGGCACTGACAGGAAAGTGAAGGCTCTCAGCAGTGATAATGGTGGATAATATATGTCGAATGAATTCAAGAACTTATGTGCATCAGAAGGTATTTAACGAGATTTAATAACACCCCATAACTAATAGAAGAATGGGGTGGTTGAAAGGAAGAAAAAAAGTATTTTTGAAGATGCACGGGTGATGTTACATGATCAGGGCCTACCATTGCACTTATAGGCTAAAGCGTGCAACATAACTGTATATGTGCAGAATAAGAGTCCTCACCGGATTTTATGGACGAGTACACGAGAAGAAGCTTTTTCAGGTAAGAAAATAGATGTGGCACACTTTAGGATATTTGGTTCATCATTTTACTCTTATGTCACCAAGGACACAAGGAAAAATATAGAGCCAACAACTGAGTTTGGCATATTTGTGGGGTACACTGATACACCTCACAACTATCGGGTGTACCTGTCATCTCACAAGATGACGGTGATTCGTAGAGATGTGAAGTTCGATGAAGCGAAGGCCATGATATGTTCCCTTGAGAGGGAGATTTAGTTACATGTAGATGAGGAGCTTTTAGCTCCAAAGGAAGAATCTCAAGATGATGTGGAGCAGCCACATGCAAAGTAGTAGAGAATGTGTTGTAGCACGTTTCACTTTTATATGTATGTGGAAAAATATATATATATATTTCATGTTATAATTGATTAAACCTTTTAATTAATTGGTTGCACAAGTGTTAAAATAGGTGGGGCCCTAAGGTCAACTTAACTGTGTTGGAGATTAAAGTTTGATTAAATTCAGAGGCATAAAGGAATAATATAGTAACACCCTGAGCACGAAGCAAACCCAATGGAACTTCATGCCTAATGGTTAGCTCATCTCATCCCCCCCAAGAATTTTCAATTCAGATCTTGATCAGCAAATCTACAACGAAGGATGGTTGTGGGGGGACTCTATCAGATTTATCTTGTATTGGAGTCTCCCTGTGTATGACGTCAGCAGGGGGGACATATTCCTTCGAAAAGCAAGCAAGATGTGTATGTTATGACTTTTCTTTCCAACTGTCACTATTCCACCTCTGCCACCTCATCCTCCATGTCATCCACCCTATCACTCATCACTTCGCTAGCTCATTTCCCTCGTTTTTCACAAAATTACAATTAAGGCCTCAACATTCATAATTTGGAGAAAATGTCAAAGAAATCCACCGTTATAGATTCCACTTTTCATATTCCATTGATGGACAAAGAAAGGGATGTTTTTGACCCAGTTTGTTCACTTAATTATATAGAAATCTACCATCACATTTTTCTCAAACAAGATGAATCCACTTTGTATGTTGTTGTTCTTAGGTCCAATGTCCTATCTACAATAATTCCATAGACTTATAATTTCCTTGAATTTATATATTAGCTTGTCTCTGACCTTTACCCACATAAATGTTTTGTCATGAACAAATTGGGGGAGAATGTTTTCCAGGTGTCATATTTGTTAATTCAATAAGCCTTATGCTTCCCAGTTGCAAATTATTACACTTCATTCTCAGAAGAATATTTGCTTTCCACATTTCAATATTGTTTGATTCTAACTATGCTCAACTCAGTTTCTTTTTAATGCTTGCTAGGAAAAAATTCCCTATGGAGCCTCCCTAATTCCCTCTCGATAATTTTGTTGAAGATGTCAAACATGTGCTGCAAATTCTGGCGAAAATATTGGGAAATGAAGGTACAAACACTGTAGATAAGGCCACCTTAGGAATGTTCAGTTTAATGATGAACCTAGAGATAGTTTTTGATATACCTTCCTTCTCAGAAAAAATAAAAAATTCTCAATTATCAGATCTTCCTCTCACTGGTTGTTTTAGATTTCCATCTCTTGTCACACATATTTTTTTATATACTCATGTATAAAGGTTCATGCATTTAGGGTTGAATATCATGGACCCAAATAAGAACAAGAAATCAGTAGTATTTTGGACTGATATGATAAGATACACTGGTAATTACCAAGGATTGATGTATTTTGCCTCTTCTTTCATATCAATTGTTTATTCAATTTTGAAAAATTATCCTTCACCTTGTCTCTTACCAAAAGATCAATCTTTACTTCAACTCAGCAAAGATGTCAAAGTGGGTGATTCGTTTCAATTTGAAGATTATTCAGAAATCAGATTATATGGAGTAGAAGTTGCCCCTTTGAGACTTCTAGTTTTTGTACCTATGAGGTTGCTTGCACTAGAATTCATCAGGAAAATATTGAATGTAGATCATATAAACTTTGTGCTAGAAAAGAAGGGGCATTTGCTTAAATTTCCGAAGACGGAGGGACCTTTCATTGTAAACAATAGAAAAGCTGCAAAAGTAGTACATAAATTACTTAAGGAGATGGATTTACAACTGGGTGAAAGATGGGCATATGACCCACACCACATTATTTCAAAAATAAGGTAGAAAATTATTATGCTCCTTTTAATCATGAAGCTAAACCAAAGATAGAGAAATTGGCTAATGGAGGCAAATCTACCTTATTTGGAGACATGGAGATTGAAACACCTCATCAAAGTGAGAAAATTTTGAAAAGGGGTTGTGAGGATGTCATAGACTTAGAAGAGGGAACTAAGAGAAGTTAAAAAAAGGCTATGTTTTTTTAATGTGGTAGCTCATCATCATTTCAGCTACAATTAGGAGAAGTTGTATGCATACCTTCTTCTCCTACTCTAGAAGAAGCTGATCAAATTCAATTTCCATGATTAAACAAATGTACTCCTAGATTGAAGAAAGAAACAAAAAAGTCAGAGAAAATATGAAGTCACAGGTGGAAGCACAATTTGTTTCTGACTATCAAACCAGATTTCCCTCAGCCATGGATTTGGAAAGAAACTAGCTTAAGTTAGCTTTCTCTCACCCTTATGCTTTAAGTGTATCTTCTTATTCTTGTTTTAGGACTGTCAATTTGACAATGGATGCTATTGAAATTCCTCTGCCTGATAAAATTAATCTACATAGGAAAACCAGGGAATTAATTTATAGTGATTTGAAGAAAACCTCCTTGGATGCCAGTAGAGCAAAAACTTTATTGGAAAAGGTGGTGAGCCAGTTAAAGCTGGAAAAGGCTAATTCAAGAGCCTTAGTAACTCAAAATGAAGAATTGAAGAAGATGATCATTAAAATTGGGGTGCATCTAAAAGACAGAAGTGTTGTCCAAAAGTTGTTGCAGGGAGAAAAATAGAGGTTCGGGTATTGAGGAAGAAATTGAAGATGCCTGCAATAGAACATGTAATGTCACCAAAAGTAGCACAGGTAGAAAAGGAGAAAGAATATTTAAATGAGGTGTTGATTAAAATAAATGATACAATTCCCAAGTTGAAAGAATCAAATATTGTTCTGCAACAAAAGATTGACTCACATGTTTGCACTATTGTAATACCAGCTGATTTAGAAGACCTAGCTGATAAATTGACTAGGGTCATGACTGAAATGAAGATTTCTGAAAATGAAATGAAAAAAGCACAGAGAGATTATGAAACTGCATTGAAAATCATAAAAGCGAATAAAAGGGAAATGACCATTGCTAAGGGGACTGCAGACAAATACAGGGATGATTTTCAAGTTGCTTTTAAGTTAATCAAAGATTTTAAAGAGAAGGTGAAGGGAAACATTTCTCTTATATAGGCTAGGGAAATTCTATGGAATGACATTATTCATACTGTTAGATATATCTAGGAATCACTGTCCATAGTGGAAGAAGAAAAGATCATCATCAGAGCCCTAGAAAATTTGATTGTTGCAGATAAACAAAAGTTACAGCAAAGAGCTCCTTTTGCAAAGAAAATTATAGATTTCCTTAATTCACGATCTTCTCATTAGTTATAGGAATTAGGGGTGAAGACAAATCTAAATATGTATTGGAGATAACAAAACAATTGTGAAGAACCACTACAGAAAAAAACAGAGACAAAGTTAACAGAGGTCAAGGCACCTGTAATGAAATTCAACACTGATTTTGATAAGAGAACAAGAGGAGGTTTTCCTTCATGCTAGGACCAAATAGGTAATTTATTACCCTGGGAAACCTATGAGACTCTACTGGTGGAGGAAAAAAGTAAAATTGGATCTACTCATGAAAGAACAATAGTGTTGAATTGAACAACTATTGTCAACTAATTCCAGAGATATTTTAAGTTATTATGCTTGATGAGAACACCTTTTGTGGACAAGCCAATATACAATAGAATTACAAATTTCAAGATGGCACATTCAAAGTTCGACAAAAGTCCCAGTCCTAATACAACTATATGGAGAAAATGCAGGGAATGGATGTAACCATCAATAGCCACTACAGAAGAAGGACCTTCATCCATGGCTCAATCTCAAATTACTAGATAGAAAGTGCCAGCTATCATTCATTCAGAATTATGCCATACATTTTTGGTTTGTATATTATTTTATTTTATGATGTAAAGTTTTAAAGAACTATTATTTTTTAAGACACTTTAGGAAGTTATGTAATTTTGAAGCAGTTGACAGTTTTCTAACTAACTTTTGAAATTTTCTATAAATCCTTTTCATAAATAGAAATGAGGGTTCTAAGTTCTGGACCTCAAAAGAAGAAAAATAACTGTATCTTTTTATCTTTACATGGAATGCAATAGATAAGTTTGAAGTGATTTTAGACATGTGTTGAGTACATATGTATTTTCCCTTTGTTTCATTTAACATTTTCTTCATAGTAAAGAGTAGTGAAGCTGCTGGTCTTTAATATTACAGTTCTAAAAACCAATTTTTTGTAATTTAAAGTTAAATCCCTTAATCATGCACTCCTCTTTCCTATTCTATTAATTACACTTTTCTTCCAAAGCTGAAAACATAGATTCTGCATCAAGCAACCTATGTTGGAGGTTTTTCACTATCTTTCTATTTCTTCTTTCATTTAAATTGTAATCAACATTAGAAGGCCAATTCAAGCAAGGTGTTTCTTTCTGTTAGTAAATTACGTATTACAGAGCAATGGAACACATAAAATATATTGCAGAAATATAAACATAGAAACACAGAAAACAAGAGAGACATAGATATACGTGGTTCACCCAATTGGGGCTACGTCCATGGAGAAACAACTAGTCCTTCCTTTTATATCATCCAAAAAACTAAAAAGATACAACCTACAGAAGGTTTGTTGTAATTCCCTCTTCTCTCTCATACAGTTTCCTCTCCCTTTCTCACTTAGAATACAGATCTACATAGATGCAATATAATTCCCTCATATATAGCGAGGAATTGCCTTCTAGGGAAAAAAACCCTAAATTAAACATAACTTCTAAGGTCAGATCTCTACCTAATGAACAACCCAGATTGGCTATGAAATTACAACATTTTACAAGGCAATTTTACATCTATTTTTAGCTTCTAGGGCACTGCCCCTAATCCCCCGCTGGGGGGGGCTCCCAAAGATTGCATGACCCTCCTTGCAGCATACATATTACGGGCGGCGTTGTTGCCACATTATGAACTGGGTTCTAATGTGGCGATACCTCTAAATAAAGAAGATAATATGGCTCCACACCCAACAATCTCCCACTTGGAGACTGATTATAGAAACTCCACCATTGCTTCATTTGTTGGACAATGACTCCACTTTGGACCTAGTTGTTTCTCATCTTCTTCATCATACTTGAAGATCAATTGAAACTTAGCAGAATCTCAGTTTCTCCTAGTTACAACTTTTGTTAACATATCTGCAGGATTATGGCTAGTGTGTATCTTTTCCAGCTTTAACTATCCATCTTCTAATGCTAACCATATGAAATGGTACTTGAGCTATACATGTTTAGTATTGGAATGGAATGCATAGTTCTTTGCAAGATGTATGGCACTCTGGTTGTCATTGTATAACTTGCCCTACTCCTGCTTCTTACCCAATTTATCCAGAAACTTTTGTAGCCAAATCATCTCTTTACTAGCCTCTATAGAAGCAACATACTCTGCTTTTGTTGTTGAGAGTGCAATAACACTTCACAATTTTGAGATCGAACTGAAAGTTGTTCCATTTAGAGTAAACACATACCCTGTGGTGCTCCTCTCATTATCTCTATCACCCACCATATCTGCATCAACATATCCCTGTAGATCAATGTTTGAACCACAAAAGCATAGTGCTTGATTTGTGGTACCTCTCAAATACCTGAGAATCCACTTCACTTCCATCGAATGTTATTTTCGTGGATTGTTCATGTACCTGCTTACAAATCCCGCTGCGTGTGCAATATCAGGCCTTGTGCAGACCATTGCATACATTTAGCTTCCAACTGCTGATGCATATGGAACTTAAGACATAATCCATTTCTTCCTAAGTCTTGGGACACATTTCCTTACTTAGTTTGAAATGGCTAGCCAAAAGTATACTAATTGGTTTTTTATTCTGCATATTAAACCTTTTCAAGACCTTTTGTATGTACTCACTCTGAGACAATGTTAATTTGTGATTCTTCCTATCTCTAGTTATTCTCATACCAAGGATTTCTTTTGCAGCACCCAAATCCTTCATTGAAAATGTGTTTTCCAATTTTATTTTGAGCACATTTATTTCCTACATGTTAGAACTTGCAACAAGCATGTCATCTACATACAATAGCAATATAATATAACTTCGATAATTTTTCCTTTTGAGATAAACACAATGATCCTAGTGACATCTAGTATAACCTTGTTCATACATAAACCTGTCAAGTTTTAGATACCACTACCTTAGAGCCTATTTTAAGCCATACAAGCTCTTCTTCAACCTGCACACTAGTTTCTCCTTCCCTTTTACCTAAAACCCTTGTGGCTGCTGCATATATATATCTTCCTCCAAATCCCCATGGAGAAAGGATGTCTTTACATCTAACTGCTCAAGATGCAAATCTTTAGCTGCTACTAGACTTAAAATAGTTCTGATTGAATTCATTTTAATAATAGGATAAAATATCTCATCAAAGTCTATACCCTTTTTTTGTGCAAACCCCTTCACCGCAAGTCTAGCTTTATACCTTTTTCTACCTCCATATTCTTCCTTCAACCTGTAAACCCATTTGTTCTGCAATGTTGTTTTACCTGTAGGTAACCTGACTAAGTCCCAAGTCTGTTTATGTGCTAAGGAGTCCATCTCTTCTTTCATGGCTTGCTCCCACTTCTTCCTGGTTTCTACCTGCATTGCTTCTTCATAACATTCTGGTTCACTAGAATCAATCAACAATACATAATATAATGAAGGAGAGTATCGATCAAGGGGTCTACTTATCCTAGTGGATCTTCTAACACCACTTTCTGGTGTTTGAGGTGCTTCTTGATGTTGTGGTTACTATTGTTGTTCTGGTTGTTGATCATTATGATTTTCAGGCACCATCATGTTTTATGTGATCTCATCAAACATTGTGTATTCTCTGTTTTCTTTTTCTTGTTTCTTTTCCTATAGTTGATCCTTATACAAAACCTTTTCATTGATTATGACGTCTCTGCTTCTAATGATTTTGTGTTTTTCATAATCATAAAAGTGATAACCAAAATCATTAACACCATATCCAATAAAGGTACATTTCTTTGATTTTGCCTCAAGCTTTGTTCTATTTTCTTTATTAATGTGGACAAAGGCTTCACAACCAAAAGTCTTTAAAAATGAGTAGTTTACCTTTTTACCTGTCTATCCCTCCTCTGGAATACCACCATCCAAGGAACTTGAAGGTCCTCTATTTATTAGATAAACAACAGTATCTACAGAATCTGCCCAAAACTGTAAAGGAAATCTTGCATGAAATATCTTGCACCTTGCACGCTCCATGATTTTCCTGTTCATCCTTTCTGACACACCATTTTCTTGTGGTGTTCCTAGAACTGTCTTCTCTCTGCGAATTCCATTCTCTAAACAGTACCTATCAAACTCTTTGCTGCAATATTCACCTCCATTGTCTGATCTGAGACACTTCAACCTTTTTCCTATCTCATTTTCAATGAAAGCTTTCCATTTCTTCAAAGTATCAAATACATCAGATTTATTTCGAATACAATAAATCTAGGTTTTTCTGGTTGCATCATCAATAAAAGTAACATAATAACGAGAGCCACCGAGAGATGAACTGAGCAGGTCCCCATACATCTATATACACAAGCTCTAATTTTTTGCTCTTCTTTTCTTTCCCAACTCTGAGGAATTTGACTCTCTTTTGTTTTCCATAAACACAATTCTCACAAAATTTTAAGTCAACATCCTTCAAACTTGGAAAAAAATATCTGGAGTGAAGAATCTGCATCTCCTTATCACCCATGTGCCCAAGCCTATGATGCCACAATGTTGTATCTTCTCCTGTATAGTTTAAAGCATTAACATAATTAGAAATATCATTTCATAAATACAATGTACCAACCTTTTCTCCTTTTGCTATTACCAGGGCTCCTTTAGTGACCTTCCAAGTTTTATCTCTAAAAGTAGTTTCACAACCTTCACCTCCCAACTACCTTGTTGAAATTAGATTTTTCTTCGGATCTAGAACATGCCTTACCTCCTTCAATAACTGTTGATTTCCATTCTACTGTTTTATGAAAATTGTACCCATTCCAATGATTTTATAGGGTTTATCATCACCCAATCGAACCCATCCAAAATCTCCTTCTCTACCTAAACACATTTACTGTTTGCCTCTTTAAACTTAATTGCATCATTCTATCCACAATATGAAACATTTATGGGAGTATAACAACAAACATACATTATTTAGGAATAAGTGTTGCACTATTGCTTCTTTGATGTTGTTTCTTCTCATTTAGTTGTGGCTATCCCTTTCTTCCTAGTTCGTTATAGCCATGTCTATTTTGCTATCCATTAACCAACAATCATAGAATATAAAAAACACCCCTAATCTCATCGATCCTATTATTCTTTCTCATTTTTCCTCTCAAACAAAAAACTTTCTCATTTTTCCTCTCAAACAAAGAAATAAAACATCATGATAAGCTTTGTTGCATGACATTTCTATTCCCTTCATCTCCTACTTATCTGTGAATTGTTTTTTACATCTGTAATCACCAAATAATTTAGTGTAACAAAAAAAAAAAATTCTTTCAAGATGATTACTATAGTGAGTATTTATATAAAAATTATATACCTCGAGGACACCACTACGTTTAAAAAGGAGTGGTGCATTAAATCCCAAAGCCCATAAAATCTAAATAGGGTTTTCATTTTAATGGGGTACAAAAGAAATGTATAATTGTAGTTGTGTTGGGTTAAAACTAAGTATTAAAAAAATAGTAAAAGGAAGGATACACGAGTTATCTTTGCGTTTATCTAGAAGATTGCATATGTCATTGCATAATGACAACTAAAAAATGGAAAATGTAAGTCTTTATTTAAAAAATATAATGTTAAATATCATAAAATTCATTTTTAAAGTTATTACTCTCTTTCATTCAAGAAGTTTTGAGGTCTAAAATGGGCTTCCTAAGGGATATTATAAAATAATAGTGGAAATAATAAAATAATATTATATTACATCATCAAAATTTAGATTAAAAAAAAAAAAAAATTATTTTTTCAACTCATATTTTCAACTTATCTCCCTATGGGTTTACTCAAATTTTGAGTAGAAGCGCTCATTGAATGTAAAATTTAATTCTTTATTTGAGGAGTATCTATGTTACATACTTTTGATGGACCATGCTACACGAAAAATGGGAAATACAAGAAAAATGTGATTGCAATCATGTTTTTCATGTATTTCTCATTTTTTTGTTTAGTAGGGTCCATCGAAAGTACGCATCATTGGTACTCCTTAGACAATGAATTAAATTTTGCATTCAATAAATGCTCTCATTCATAATTTGAGTAAAATCATATGAAGATAAGTGGAAAATACGAATTGAAAAATATTGTTTTTTTTTTTTTTTTTTTTTTTTTACTTTTTTACTCCAAAAATAGTGAATTGTCCGTATCTTTAACATTATAATCTTAAATCTTATTAATTTTTATATAATTGATTTTCTTTACAATTTGTGTAATGCAATGTGATCAAACATTAAAATAAATTACCATATTTAATAAATGTAAAACCTAAAATGTATAGCAAACCATACAAGATCTAATGCAACCAATTACAAGGTCACCATTACCGTTTGGAAATCAAAGAAAAATACGTACGAGTAAACGTCTTGCTCATTGCACTTCCACTTTGATTTATGTTACGTATTCCTCTCTTAAAGTTCTAGTTTGATCCACATATTTGTATGCGAGTACAACGTTACTTTAATCCTTCGACTTATTCCACTTAGGGAATTAGCAAATTTTTTAATCATGTTTTATAAATTTCATAATTTAAACCTGGTTTAAATACAAGGAATTTAGATAGGGAAGGAAGTTATTCTTGAGAACAAGACATTTAAATATGTAAATTATTTGTGGGAATTTCATATATTCATATAAATGAGATGGTGAGAATCAGGGGTTAAATTTGACGGGTGATCCCACCTGTTAAGGAATTTTTTATGACGTTTTTATTTTTACACTACTCATCATATGACTTTTAAAATTTATTTGTACAAGTTTTATCTAATTTCAAATTGTACAATAAAAGAACAATAGTTGTGAAATAATTTTCAAACCAAAAACATAACGTGTATGATTTCTCGGTTGGATACAACGATCCTTTTGGTGGCTCGCCCAAAAACCGACTTTGCAGACAAGAAGTTGTGTTCAACCTCATTTCGGACAAAACCCAACAGTCTAATGCTATTTACTGCACAAACCATTGTTGAAAGTCCAGTCCAATATTTTACAGCAAACACAAAACAAAGCTCAATTTTTTACATAACCCACTACCCATAATTCAGCTGGTTTAATATCCCACTAAAGACAAATGGGTTCAATGCATCAAGCTCTACTGAAATTTCAAACATATAAAAGTCCAGTCCAATATTTTACAACAAATACAAAACAAAGTTCAATTTTTTACATAACCCACTACTCAGAATTCCGCTGGTTTAATATCCCACTAAAGACAAATAGATTCAATGCATCAAGCTCTACTGAAATTTCAAATATGGCATTGATAAACATTTAAATGGCAGTCTGGCAATGGCATGGATAATTATCCAAAGCATAGCAATAAATCCTTTTCTCTGATCTTTTTATATGCAACTAAGAAAATACCTGACATTTGCAGAGCATAAAGCATGTCGGTCATAAAGTGTTCCTCGACATCCAACACCACCATAGGAAAGAGATAACTGAAAGGACATTAGAATCACAAAATACATCATGAAAATTAGAATAATACAGGGCTGAATATAAAATAGAATTGCATTAAGATACAAATACTTGAAGTACTATAGAAACAAATGAATAATGCAGGACCAAACGTAGTATAAAATATAATTTCTAATTTGTTTACTCAATATTATGTAAAATTTGGCACCACACAATTATATCATCCATTCATGAATCACTTCAAGAAATTACAAGAAATTACCAGCTATAACAGTATAGTTTTTATTTGTACAGAGAGGGAGGGATTTCAAAAACCTGGCAACGCAATCTCTCGCGGGTTAGTAGATCCAGAGTAAAGATGGATCTATTCTGGTTTAATTCCCCCATTTAAATAGGCTACATTCCAAGTGAATAACATGGGTCAATACCATGTGCCATTTTGGTGAATACCATGGGTCAATACCATGTGCCATTTTTATTTTTATTAATACTAATATTAGGGTTAATAATGTGTTTTTGCATGGTATTAATATAAAAAA
>APFE030512508.1:0-10943 GCA_000404065.3 Pinus taeda
TGTTTTCCTCTGAAGAATGGTCTGAATCTCGGTGGGCTCGTAGACCAGATGGAAAAGACACCAAAAAGAAAGTGTTAGACACTTATTTTTGGAAAAGGTCTCTAGAGCTTGTGAAAATTACCGAGCCCCTTGTTAAGGCGCTATGGTTGGTGGATGGGGAAAGATTGGCCATGGGCTACATTTATGAAGCTATGGATCAGGCAAAGGAGCATATACGGGCAGCTTACAAGGACAGGTTAGTTAAATATGGCCGTATATGGGAGATCATTGATAACAGATGGAACAATCAACTCCATCGTCCTATACATGCAGCTGGGTATTTTTTGAACCCAAGGTATCACTATAAAAATCAGCTAGGAGATCAGCATGATGGGGAGGTCAGATCTGGATTGATTGATTGCTTGGAGCGCATGGTCCCTAGTCATGTAGACCAGTTGGAAATACATAGACAGCTTACTATTTTCAATATGGCAAGTGGTACTTTTGGCAAAAACTTGGCAAAGTTGGCAAGAGATGTGGACCAACCAGGTAAGCAATTCTAATTTCCATTTTCTTTTTCTTTTCAAGTTAAAATTGTTTACGTTCTTAAATATTTACAATTCAAATTATAAACTAAGTTACTAATTAATGTCTTTTTCTTTGCAGCACATTGGTGGGAGTCATTTGGTGGCCAGTGTCCTCAATTGCAAAGGTTTCCAATTAGAGTCCTCAGTCAAACTTGCAGTGCTTCAGGTTGTGAGCGCAATTGGTCTGTTTTTGAGCGCATACACACGAAGAAGAGAAACCGTTTGGAACAAAAACGGTTAAATGATCTTGTTTTTGTGCAATACAACCTTCGACTGAGGAGGAACCAAATGATGAGCAAATCACCTGATCTAGATCCCATTGTGTTGGAAGATATTGATCCAACATCAGAATGGGTGGAGGAGACTGAAGATCCTTTGTTTGAGGTTGATTTTGATATTGAAATGGCTTTAGCGGGGGATGAAGCAGATACTGTGGCGGCATCAGAACCAGGATCAGTAGCGGAATCAAGGAAAGGCAAAGAACCAATGGAAGGCACTAGTCGTGCAGGTCGACAAACTCGTGCTTCCATTAGGTCCACTTCTATTGTCATTGGTGGCATTGGTACTGAGGTTGCAGATCAGGCTGAGGCATCCTCAGACTCTGAACCAGATTGATGTCTATGAGCTCCTGATGGTGATCCTGTGTCTGAGTGGTGAATGATTGATGATTGTCATGTGTACACTGTTAGACTTGTAGTCTTTAGTAGGCCCAATGGCCTTCATTAGTTGCAGCATTGTTTTTGGACTTTATAGGCCATTTAGAGCCTCATTTCTTATGTATTTTGCTATTTTGTCGATGATATGTATTGTACTCGGTTGCATTTTGATATATTTCACTTTTTACTGGTATATAAATGAGCAAACTTTGCATATTTTGTCTCTAATGGCTTGGAATCATGGTTTTACATCTTAAAAATAATTTTATTTCATTAAAAATTAATTATTTAATGTATTTTTTTAAAACCGGTTCGTTTAGACCAAACCAGTCCCGGTTAGACCAGTTCCGGTCGGTAAACCGGTTCATTAGGTGGACCGGTCCGGTCACCGGTTCCGGTTTTAAAAACATTGCCTATAACAAAATAACACATAGCTTTTATTTTTAATTTATGTAGCCACCAAAAGCTCTGTGTTATTTTGTTATAGGGCATGCATGTAACGAGGCATTTAATGCCCTATGGCACGCTGATTAGCCCTTGCTAAATCTTTTTGGGTGCTCATTTCATTTTTATTGGAAGAATACTTATCTCTTAGCATTTGATAGATCAAAACTGTATTACCAGATAAGAGATTTCAGAAGTTAGTAATAGGGTCAATCAATGTTTGAATGATTTATGAATATAGACAAAGACAAATATCTATGATTAAGTTGTATAGATGACCTAACATATGTTTTTGAAGAGTAAAATGTGGGAACAAAGATGTAAGGGGATTGGATTATATTGGGAATATGTAACTATTTTGGATAATAAAAGTAGTTTGGTTTTTTCATATTAAAATAAAGTCTCAATGAATTTTTAGTGATTTTATTCAAAATATATTTTTTAAATGTTTCAATTATTTTTTTGAATGCTATATAGAGTACATAATTTAAACATGTAAGTTCAAAAAAATTTGTAGGATATAAGGGGAAAAATAACACACAAAACATATATATATATATTATATCTTATTATATATATATATATATATATTTATATATATATATATATAAATAATTATAATATATATATATTAATATATGAAACTAAATGTAAAATAAAATTAACAGTAAAATCTTATTTTTCATTTCTTTCCTTTGAAAATCCTTTGAATACATAGAATTAAAATAGCTTAAACATACAATTCAAACAATATTTTCTCCAGTAAAAAATAAGTCTTACCATAAAGGTTAAAATGTAAAATAATAATACTTGAAATGTTATAATAATAAAAATTTAATTTTTCAATTGCTTTATACACTTTATGGACATCATCATCATCATCATCATCATCATTATTATTATTATTATTATATAATAGGTAAATGGTTTACATTGAAATATTTTAGTTACATAATAATTGAAATATATTTTAACCTTCTACGCTGTGGCTTGTTGGTTAGCGAATGGGTCGAGTCCTCACTTACCGATGCACTATGGGGGTGGATGTAGTTCACCTAAAGGTTAGAGTGCCAACCCATGATTTTGTTAAAAAAAAAAAGGTTATTGAAATATTTTAGTTTTGAATTGCATTATCCACCTAAAATGTTTTTTTGTCCTATTTATATATTTTTAAATAAATAATATTATTCTAATTTTATATATTCAAATTTTCTATTATTATGTAATGCATTTATTTATTTATGATTAATAATTTTTTACTGTTGCATATAAATTTTACGTTAAGAAATGATTTAGTTATATACTTATTTCTTAATAATGTTACAACTAAGGAATTGAATCTTTTTATTTTCATTTACTTCTTCTCTTTCCACATTGAAATACTTTATTACCTAGTTTATTTACATGTCTTATAGAAATATGAAAATATAAATAATATCAACTATATTTGCTTTTTGTTTTAATTATTTTAAAATTATTTTAAAAGTTGATATAAATTTATCTTATTTCATATTGACATGGAGATTTTTATTTATATATTAGAGTGAGATTGAAAGATTTTTACTATATCTCTTTTATATTGTGTTGTATAAAATTGCACATCATCCTCATATAAACTCAAAATGCATAATGGGAATTTGAAAATACAAATAATATCAACTATATTTGTTTTTTGTTTTATTTATTTTAAAATAATTTTAAAAGTGACATGGAAATATTTTATTTATATATTAGAGTGAGAGTGAAATATTTTTACCAAAAAACAAAATTATAACTCGAAGATCGAAATCGTCGGCTCCAATGGAAGTCGCTAGGGTTTAAGCGCTCTGTTACAGCTACAGGCTCTGTCCCTTGTTTGGCGTAGCAGCAGCTGGCCGTTTCTTCAGCTGTTGTCTATGAGCACTGTCGCATTTGAGTTATCCAAGGAGCTGAGTCGATTGCGGGTCTGGAAGCAGTCTTCTCCCGCCTCGAAGCCCTGCTTTGTCAAGGTCAAGTGTTGACCGACTGCATGGAAGCAGAGCGGTCCAGTGAGGCCCCTACTTTTAAACAAATAGTTATGCAGAAGCAGAAGCAATATAGAAAGGAAGGGGTCAGGATCTCCGGGCTTGACAACAGCAATCAACTTGGCAGAGGGAATAAGGAACAACCTGAAGGGAATAATGACAAGACAAAAGAAACAATAGATAGCGCAAGCACAGAGACAGAAAGCCTGACAGGGGCTAAAGACAAAACTCGTTTAATAATTAACTCACCAGGAAACAAGAAACGACAAGATGATGATGAGAGGAAGCAAATAGGTGACACGCAAGGAAAGCTGGAAAAGGAGGGGGAACCTAGTTCAAACCCCAATAAATACACTTCATCCAGTGGAGCCTGCAAACCGAAAAAGACCGATAACCTAAGGGTAGTCATAACTGACCCAGAGATTCAGGCATACAGAGAGCATATGGCAGAACAAGCCATCATCTGCAAGTTTATGGGTATTTGGCCGTCTGAAAGAACTCTTTGTCATTGGATCAAACTGCATTGGAAGCCTCGAGGGGATGTCAAACTTCACCTTGGAGCCAAAGGTTTTTTTACTGTAGTCTTCTCCAACCTAGAAGATAAGGACAAAGTTTTTGAAGGGGGTCCTTATTTTTTGGCTTCAGCAGGTCTGTATATGAGACCTTGGAAACCAAATTTTTCCTTTGAGAAGGAGTCCTTCACCCAAGTCCCAGTATGGATCCGCTTATTCTCTCTTCCAATAGACTACAGGGGTCTGAATGCACTAAAACAAATTGGTGACAAGTTGGGAACATTCATCAAAGCCTCTGAAGCTACTCTCCAAAAGAGATACACTTCCTATGCCAGAATATGTGTTGAAATGGACGTCTCTGGGGCACTACATGAAGGACTCTGGTTGGAATATAGGGACGAGGATTAATTTCAGGATATCGATTATGAGCAGATTCCCTTCCACTGCCGTAAATGCCACAAACATGGGCATTTGATAAGGGACTGCACAATGATTAGGAAGGAACAAGAGACCGAAGCAGCTCAAGCCCACAAAGATACAGAAGCCTTTATCAAACCCAAATCCAGACAGAGAGCAAACAGACGAAAGAATCTCAAAGGAAACATGGAGAGGAACAACCAAAACAACCCTTTTGTGATCCTAGACCCTGAAACTGACTCGGAGGATAAGCAAAAAACCCTAACATCAGGAGCAGAGAATGAGGAAAAAGAAACACCAATAGGGGAAGATACCCATGCAGGGGACCTCAATAATGAGGTACAAATGCAGGAAAGAACAGAAGATACTGAGGAAGAAACTGATATGTTGACTAGTGATGGCGGTAGCAAAGTTCAAGATTGGGAAAACACGTTAGCCAGAGAAGGTTTGAACCTACCAGCAATTGCTGAGAACTCGAAATCCCGAGGTATAGAGAACGCATCGGAGGAAGAAGTCGGGATATTAAACGACCTCTTCATAGCAAGGAAAAAAGCAGAACTAGAAAGGCAGAACAGGAAGCTAGGTGTGGCGAAAGGCAAAAACTCACACACAAAGAGTCCTTTATGGAAAACATCCAGTTCAAAAGAAAAGAAAAGAAGAGGTCGAAAAACAAGTGGTGAAGCACTACAGGAACTAGGCATGATCATGATAAACTCAGGAAAGATGAAGGTGCTAAGCGCCTTCCAGTCCTTCCAATAAAACTCAGTTATATATGAAGATAATCTCATGGAATGCCAGAGGGCTCAATAGCCAGGTGAAACACAGGATCTTAAAGCATAAAATCCAAAAGTATAAACCGGAAATCATGTTTTTACAGGAAACTAAATGCAGCAGCCCCAATATCAGCAATCTTTGCAAAAACCTTGGGAGACATATGGAAGTTCTAGAGAATGAGAGTCACGGAAGAGAAGGAGGCCTTGCCACCATGTGGGACTCCAACGAAGTCCACATGTTATCGGCGCAAGCTAACAAGCACTACATGGCGGTGGAGTTCCAACCCATAGGTAACTCTGGTTCCTTCCTCTGTATCTATATATATAGTCCTCAGAAACTAGAAGAAAAGATAATATTTTTAGAAGCATTAACTAGACTTATCAGAAGACATCCTAGATCTAAGTGTATTTTGGGGGGCGATTTCAATATGATAACCACCCTTTTGGAAAAAAAAGGAGGTCTCAGGAAACTAAACAGAGATGCGGAAGCTTTCACAAACTTCATTGAAACTGTCAAACTTGTAGATATCTACCCCAAAAGTGGCCTTTACACCTGAAACAACAGAAGGGGGGGTGATAGACTAATAGCTTCTCGCTTGGATAGATTCTTAATCTCAGAAAGCATCATAATGGATGGCATAACAACGGAATCAGATATCCTTCCCAGTGGGGGATCGGATCATTGGCCAATCTTGCTCATTGTTGAAGTTCTGGGTACCCCGAGGAACAAACCCTTCCGGTTTGAGAAATTCTGGTTAGACCACCCCAACTTCCTTGAGATGGTAAAGAAATGGTGGTCAGAACCTTTGGAGGTTAGCGGATCCAAGATGTTCAATCTAAAAAAGAAGCTAAAAACAACTAAACAAAAGATAAAAGATTGGAACAAAACAGTCTTCGAAAATATATTCCAGGAGAAGGCCATTCTCGAGAACAAACTGGAACAGATCCAAAAAGATGGTGCAGCAGGAAACTACAGCGCCGAGGCTATGGAACAGGAAAAAACTCTTTCTCAGCAATGGCATAAACGGTGCTCTCAAGAAGAGACTCTTTGGAGACAGAAATCGAGAATTCAATGGTTAAAAGAGGGAGAGTTGAATACTAAATTTTTCCACAGGTCAGCTCTAGACCATAGAAGCAATAATCGAATTCTCGAACTAAAAAATAATGCAGGGGAGATTCTAAAAAATCACAACGACATGTCTGCTCTGCTCTCGGACCACTTTAAATCAATTTCTCAGGAACCTCCCATAAACAGAGAGGAAGCCATTAAGGAATTAACAGCTGCTATCCCTAAGACTATTACCTCAGATCAGAATTGGGCCCTATGTAGGAAAATATCATTGGAAGAGGTGGAGGAAGCGATTAGGAGCATGCCTAATAATAAAGCTCCAGGTCCAGATGGCTTCACCATCAATTTCTACAAGGCCTGTTGGAGCATCATCAAACAGGAAGTTTGGGAGGTAGTGGAGGACTCCAGGCGTTCAGGGACCATTCTAAAATCCCTAAACTCCACCTTTCTAGCACTCATACCCAAGGTTGAAGAAGCCAAGACACCTGATAAATTCATACCCATTGCATTATGTAATGTCATCTATAATATTATTTCAAAATTCATAGAAAACAGACTGAAGACGATTCTCCCTGGCATAATCTCAGAAGAGCAATCAGGCTACGTTGAGGGTAGACAAATTCTCGACAACATCTTATTATCACAGGAGATGATTCACTCACTTTATTCAAGGAAAGAAGCATGCATGCTCATGCAATTGGATCTTTCAAAAGCTTATGATAAAGTCAGCTGGAAATACCTTGAAGCTGTTCTAAGAGCTTTTGGCTTCTGCAGGGCCTGGATCAAGTGGATACTGGCTCTCATCAAATCTCCTAGATACTCCATCCTTGTCAACGGTGCTCCATCTATCCCTTTCACTCCTTCGAGGGGGATAAGGCAAGGGGATCCCTTATCCCCTTTTCTCTTCGTAATCCTAATGGAAGGCCTCAGTCAAACCATAGCCAAGAAGAAAGCAGAAGGGACAATAAAAGGTCTACAGCCTATAAGATCGCTTCCTACCACTACTCATCAACAGTTTGTCGACGACACCATGTTACATGGATCTCCCACTATGAAGGAGGCGGTAGCTTACAGAGCTATCTTGGATCTCTTCAGCCAGGCCTTTGGCATGGAAATTAACTTTTCTAAGTCCACTATTTTCTTTTTCAGCACTCACCCGACAGTTCAAACTCACTTATCCCAGCTGCTAGGATTTAGGATTGGCTCCTTGCCTTCCAGATACTTGGGAGCTCCTCTAACTCTCAGACCCTGGCAGAAAGGGCATTGGGAGAAAGTACTTGCCAACATGAAGAAAAGATGCTCGCATTGGATGAATAGAGCCCTCAACCTGGCGGGCAGACTCATCCTAACCAAAGTCGTCCTTCAGGCCATCCCGCAATACCTTCTCTCTATGCTTCCTACCCCCAAAGGCATTCTACAGCAAATGAGAAATATTCAGCGATCCTTCCTATGGAGCGGAAATGGGGACAAGAAAAAGTGGGCTTTGGTGGCTTGGAATAAACTATGCATGCCGAAATCTAAGGGGGGATTGAATCTAGTTGATCCAGGGGTGGTCAACCGGACTTGTGGAGCTAAGATATGGTGGAAATGGATTGAGAATCCCACCTTACCATGGGCTCGGCATTGGAAAGAAAAATATGTTCCAGACTGTGACACTCAGGAACTCATCAGACTACAGGAAACCCTGGAAGGCCCACCCATATGGAATCATGCCAAACGTAACAAGAACCTAGTTCACAAGAACAACTTTTGGGAGATTCGTAACGGCAGGCTAGCCTTGTTCTCGGAAGATGCTTGGCAGCAGCTCCCCAAACTCGATTCTCCAGAACTAACAACCATAAAGCAAACATGTCAAACTCAGGGTAGATACATAGTCAGTGAATACTGGAATCAACACAGTACAGATGCTAATTGGAGGGAATGGATAAACTTAAATCTTGGGAATATAGAGGTAAACAACCATACTAATCAGCATTTCAAGGAGCGGATCCTAAAAAGAAAGATTAGGAAAACTGAAGAGGATGACAAACTAAGGTGGGGTCTTAAAGGCAATGGCAACTTCTCATTGAAAGAGGCCAGGAACATAATAGAAAGGGAAGAACAGGCATAGGTTATGTCATGGTGCAGCAAGGTATGGGACAGCCTTCTATGGCCGAAGATCAGAACTTTCCTCTCGCTACTGATGAGAAATAAGACTCTAACTTGGGACAATCTATGCAAGAAAGGTTTTGAGGGACCCTGAAGATGCCCTATGTGTTTTGTGGAAGAGGAATCCCTGAACCACCTTTTCAACACCTGTGAATGGGCCTGTCAATTATGGAGTTGGATGGAAGGGATCCTTAGTAGTTCTGATTGTAATAGAGATTCTATTCACAACACTGTTCTGGACTGGAAGAAAAACTTCTCTAGCATACAAAGAGTCAATAGCATATGGATGTCGGTACCAGGGTTTTTACTTTGGTCTATCTAGAAGGAGCGCAACCACAGAATGTTCCAAGATGAACACAGGAACATTGATTTCTCCAAAGACAACATAATTACCAATATTCAGCAGTTAATGCAAACCAAATGTAAAGAGGAAAGCAACGAAAGGTCGACAACATAGGACTTATGCATTTTGAAAAGCTTCCGGCTGGAAAGAACCAACAATGTTACTATTTCGAGACATAGGATGCAGCCACCCTCATAGAACGATAAATGGCAATGCCCACCGGAAGGAGGTTTAAAATTGAATTTCGATGGGGCTTCGAGAGGCAACCCTGGCATGGCTGGAATTGGAGGTGTCTTACGCAACCAACATGGAGAAATTCTCCATATCTACTATAAAGAGATTGGGGAAAGCACAAATAATGAAATGGAATTCGCAGCTCTGGAACATGGTCTAAGAATTGGAAAATCCAAACGCCTCTGTAACATTATTCTGGAAGGAGATTCCTCACTGGTCATCTCCATGGATCAAAAATTGCAGTGGGGTACAAAAGCAAACAAAGCTACTAAGCATTGGCGGCTAGCCAAAGTTACAGAAAGCATTGCAGAACTCATGGCTGGCATGCAAGGTCTAGTCTTCCATGCGGTTAGACGTCGGGCAAACGGGCTGGCTGATTACCTGGCGAACTGTGGAGTAGACAGTCAGGAGAGGGGATGGGACAGTTGTTGGGAGGAGGTGAACTGTCTGAATTTGAAAATTCGATGCGCACAGCTGGCGCAGCAAGACTTAAACGACACCAACCGGGCCCGACCGGCAACGTTATATCTGTCCGATACCGTAAAAAGGAAATTTTGGGCAACGACCGAGTTTATTATCACAGAAGAAGGATGATTGGACAGATGTGGAGGTGGTCTTCACTGCGAGGAAGAGCCAAACATGGGAACCATCAACATGGTTCATGCCACGAGGGGATCCGTAAAGACCGTTTGGGGAGAAAGGACATTCGCCTCAAACCTGATAGGAAGGCAATTAGGAACATTTATGCGCTTGCAGGGGAAGGATTTGAGAGGCGTGCGAACACCCTTTGCATTAATTACAATAGTACCACTTCTCTGGTTTGGAAGGAAGGGCATTCTCTGGAGAATTCTATGGCTAAAGGCTATTTGATGCGCACAACTGGCGTAGCAAGACTTAAACGACACCAATCGGGCCCGACTGGCAATGGTATATCTGTCCAATAGCATAAAAAGGAAATTTCGGGCAACGACCAGGTTTATTATCACAGAAGCAGGATGATTGGACAGATGTGGCGGTGGTCTTCAGTATGAGGAAGAGCCAAACATGGGAACCATCAACATGGTTCATGCCACGAGGAGATTCGTAAAGACTGTTTGGGGAGAAAGGACATTCGCCTCAAACCAGATAGGAAGGCAATCAGGAACATTTATGCGCTTACAGGGGAAGGATTTGAGAGGCATGCTAACACCCTCTGCATTAATTACAACAGTACCACTTCTCTGGTTCGGAAGGAAGGGAATTCTCTGGAGAATTTTATGGCTAAAGGCAATTTAACCAGGGGTTCGGGCTCGACTTCCTCCATATCAATCCTCAACTCAGCCAGCAACCACCGCCAGCCTGTTAGTGAAAGGACTTACCGTGAGATGTTCAGAGGGAATAGTATGGATGCGGGTAGTTGTACATGCGCGGTGGCTAATCGAGATCTGCGGAGTGCACAGAACATGTATGAAACTCAAGCCTCAACGAGGAGCAAATGAAAAATCGCTGAGTTGGAGGCTGAAGTTAAACAGGAAGAAGTGCATAAGCAGGGGGAGCAGCAATGGATGAAGTTGATTGGCTGAGTGACCCGAGCACACCCTCCAAAAGAGAAACTCAATTTACTCGCACTAAGGCAGAAAGCTGGAGGATAAAGACTCTCCTGGCGAAAGCCCTGGAGATGAAGGAAGATGGGAAGCAGTGCATCGGCAAGGAGCACCCTGCTCCGAATAATCAGCTAGGTAATCCCCCCGCCAGCCATGAGTCTTTGGAGTGTAGAATCTCCACTGTTCAGGAAGGGG
>APFE030512513.1:2710-25696 GCA_000404065.3 Pinus taeda
TTCATGGATCCAGTCTGAAAATTGATGAAACGTGGTCCCTGGAAGAAAGAGAAGGTTGTAGCCTTCTGTAGGCCAGCACCTACGTACTAGTATCTTAGCTAGTGCAAGAGCTAAGGGGGTTGTAGATCCCTTCCAGGAGAGCTAGAAAACGAGAGAGAGTTGTAGCTCTCTGCAGCTTGCAGCCTGCGTACTGGTAAAGGACTGCACCAGTACATTGTAAACAGAAGTTTCTAATTTAAGGAAAGATAGAGGCGAATTGCAGCAGGTGGTTTTCACCCACATTGGGTTTCCACCTTATATCTGGTGTTCTTGTGTGTGATTGTCTTTCTACTCTGTTCCACTATCTCTGGTTACTGGTTATTTGATGCTGCATCTCAGATTAACAAACTTCATCTAAAGTTCAAGTAAATTAAAAGTTTGCTCTGTGTACGCTGGTTTACTTCTGAATAGTTGCGTATATATGCGGGTTGAATTCACTGAAGTAGCGTATACAATTTGTTTTTTTTTTAGAAATGATTATTTGACTTGATAATACTGATTCACCCCCCCCCTCTCAGTATTATTTTCAACAGTATGTATATTTGATTTTATTTTTATATTTTTGTCTTTTTTTTAATATTTATATTTGTTTTCCAATGGTCAAAGACAACATAATGGAGAACCTTCAATTATGTAGTGAAACGTTTGAATTGTGATGACAACATAGTTGACGAATAGTTGATAGCCAAGGGCTTGATCATATTGATTTTCTATGCAATAGTGGAGCGGCTAGAGGATCGAACAACTCTCATACCAATGTAACGAACAAAGTTTGTATACTCATAGGAATGCTCTAATATCAATGTAATGAACAAAGTTCGTATACTCAGAAGAATGCTCTGATACCAATCTAATGAACAAAGTTTTATAGGCAGCAATATTTAAGAAGATCTGAAATATGTAAATATCCATTATAGGACAATAATATATTATATAAAAATATTTGAATACAAGTGAGATGATTACAATGAGGGTGAGGGCCTACTTACCCTAGGCAAGTATCCTTTCATGAATGGCCGGACATGCCTCTTGATTAACTAATTACTATATAATTAATTGGGACATGCCTCTTGACTAACTAATTACTATTTAATTAATTGTTCCTAATTATTATTTATATTTTATTTTATTATTTAATTAATTGTTTCTTACTATGGTTTAACTATGTTGACACATAATTTTTATGTAATTTTTGTTGAAATCCAGTGATAATCAGATGACAATGAAAAGTTCGTATTGTGCACCTCAATTTGGCAGGTTTACTTTAACTGCCTAGTCAAACCAGCATGATTTTGATAGAATCCGGCAGAATTTTTTGGAAATCCTAGTTACTGTTGTTAAGCTCCAAGATTTTGGGTGCCTCTGGAGTTCTTGATAGTGTTGACTCCATTTCTACCATCCCAAAAAATATTTAAACACTCCTAAAATCAGATTTCTTGAAAAAATTCTCGCCAAATTAAGTAAAAATTCATTGTCCAAGGAAAATTGTGACCTCATTGAACAATGCATATTTTAACCACGACATTAAACCCACAACTTGGTTGTCATGTCATTGATGGATGGATTACAATTAAGATGACGTAGCATCCAATCCAAACAAAAATAAACCGAACACCTATATTTTTAAGTCTATGATGGATTCTCTGTAGCATCCAATCCAAGCAGAAAAACTAAACAGTCATATTTTTAAAAGTTTCTGGACAGTGCTCTACACGACTCTGCTTGTCTTCGTCTGATCATTAAATAGTGGAATTTGACAACCACCTTTCATTACAAATTTTGAATAAATTATTGTCATTGAAAGATTATTTTCTATAGCAGCATTTCAACCATGTAGTATGACTTCACAATTTCCCGTTGAAAGATAATTTGCAGTGCCATCTCAACTATGTAGTATGACTACGAATTTCTGTTTGCTATGGCATTTCAGCCATGTAGTACTACCTACAGGAAGTAATATTCCTTTGACAAATGGCATTGTAATTGCATAGTAAACATTGAATATTAGTTATCATTTATATTAACAAAAACAACTGATCATTTATATTAACAAAAACAACTGACTTATTTACAAAAGTCTGTAGCACTAATTTTCTTTCCAAACATCAAGAGTTTTATGATTTGACAAAGATTGAACTAAACATTAAAAATTGAAAAACTGAGTTAATCATAATATTTTTGTAGCCAGCTAACTTATTTCCGACTTCTAAAATGAATATAATTGCTTTTTATCTAAACTTGGGATGTGCTTTTTTGTTTGTTAATTTGTTTATCATTGGAGAGATTAATCTTTGCACAAGAAATTGTGATTCAAAAGTTTATAAATAATCAAAGTTATTTAGATATTTCACCAGATCTAAGCTTGGATGGATTTTTGAATAAAAATAACCATTCTATAACCCAGCATAATGGTTCTATATAATTCCATCATAAATATTGATGGAATCACATATGGCCATACTGTGAATTGATCATTTTCCATCATAAATATTGATGGAATCACATATGGCCATACTGTGAATTGATCATTAAAAATTGATCCACTTAATATTAAGATTGATAATGATCTTCACATCGACTATGTCGTGTTTCCATGAGCTAACCAATAGAGAAAGAGCCTCCACCGCTTGGACATGAGTTGAATAACAATGAGAGCTTTTAGAATGGTATCTGATAATGAGCTATTCATTAGGACTATAGTAGAATCTGACATCCACCTTTCATTCCCAATTTTGAATAAATTATTGCCATTCAAACACAATTAGCTAGCTATGGCATCTCAGCCATGTGGTATGACTTCACGAATTTCGCATTCAAATATAATTTTCTATGGCATCTCAGCTATGTAGTTTCCTCCGGCTCACAAATAAATATAAAGACAGAGTGGGCCAATCCCATGAAGTAATATTCGTTGAGAAATGGTGTGTAATTTGCATAAAAGACATTGAATACTATTTCTTCTCTATACTAAAAGACTAAAATGCAAATGCTGTGGCATCTTAGCCATGTAGTATGACTTTGACATTGAATACTATTTTTTCTCTGTACTCAGAGACTAACTTGCTATGGCATCTTAGTCATGTAATATGACTTCAAGAATGGCAATTAAATTGTAGAAAAGACATTGAATACTATTTCTTCTCCATACTCAGAAAAACTTGCAATGGCATCTCAGCCAGTATGACTTCAGGGTTGGCATTTTACTTACACAAAAGACATTGAATCTTGTTTATTCTCCATACTCTATACTGGAATACTAATTTGCTACGGCATGTCAACCATGTCATATGACTTCAGGAATTTCCTGCCTCCTACAAACAAAGATAAAGACAAAATGGGTTAATTTCATGAAGTAATATGATAAATAAAGACAAAAACAAAATGGGTTGATGGCCAGAAGTAATATTCCATAAGAAATGGCATGGCATTGTAACTGCAGAAAAACATTTACTATTTATTATCTCTACTGCAAAACACCCGAGTTATTTACAAAAGTATGTGTCATTGGTTTCCTTTCTAAGCATAAGAGTTTTATGTTTTAACAAAGATTGAACTAAACATCAAGAGTTTTATGATTTAACAAAGATTGACCTAATCATAATAGTTTTGTAGCTTGCAAATTTAACTTATGTAAACTCCACCACTGGGAAATAACTTGAATAACGATGACAGGTTTTGAATGGCATCGATAGGATATATGAGTTCTCCATTAATTCTACAGTGGAATGTGACAGTCACATTTCATTAGAAAAAAATTGAACAAAAATTATTGCCATTCAAAGATAATTTATAATTTGTTATGACATCTCAGTGACTTCACGAATTTGTTATGGCATCTCTGCTTCACGAATTTTCTCTCTGCTTTTTACAAATACAGATGAGACAAAATAGGCTAAGATAATTTATAATTTGTTATGACATCTCAGTGACTTCACGAATTTGTTAGGGCATCTCTGCTTCACAAATTTTCTCTCTGCTTTTTACATATACAGATGAGACAAAATAGGCTAATCGCATTAAGGAATGGCATTGTGATTATAAAAACCAAAAAAAAACATGAAATATTACATTTCTAGATTGTAAAATTTAGTAATTTCTTACTTGTTAGGAATAAAGATAAGATCAAAAGGCAAAATGAGTTGATCTCATATAGTAATAATCTTTAAACAATGTGTTGATGTCATGAAGTAATATTCCTTAAACAATGGCATTATAATTGCAAAATAAAAATAAGACAAACTGAGTTGATGACATAATAGTAATATTCCCTAATGCATAATAAAAATAAGAGTATTATTTATTATCAATACCGAAAAAACAACCTGAGTTATTTACAAAATTCAGTGTTGATCATTCTCTTTCTGAGCATTAAGAGTTTTATGATTTAAAACCGATACGCTCATCATAATAACTATGTAGGTAGCAAGGTTATCTTATTTCCAGTATTAAAATGAGTACAAGGTTATATGTTGTTTCAGTGGGTGTCTTATGAAAGTTAATAAAGATAGCATATCGCATTATAAAGAAATTATGTTACATTTTGTAATATTGTTCATATGAATATAGTATTGGTGCCTCTTTATAAATATTAATTGAGAGATCACATGGGTTAAAATATAAAACATGAAATATAGAAGTGTTGTTTATAGTTTTTTAATGCGTTTATTTTAAGTTTTAATGTTATTTTTCACAATTTTTATTATGTTCTTTTTTAATTTGGTAAAGTTGATATTTCATAATTTATATAATATGGATAATTTTGGAATTTTTCATCTTGATTTTTCATCCTACAGAGGATTAATAAAAACGAAACCAAATTTACTTCTTATTCCAGTTCATCATAATTGTATTTGTATAAAGAAAAGGTGTTCCAATAATCCTCACTTCAAAATGTTAAGAATAAGTGTGATTACAAAATGTTAAAAAGATTACAGGGCTTTCCAACCTAAAGAGAAGTACGGTGTTCCAATGATCCTCACTTCAAAATCTTAAGAATAAGTGTAATTACAAAATGTAAAAAAAGAGGGTAGGGCTTTCAAGCCTAAAGAGAAGTTTTGCGCATATGTTAGTGACATTATGATATTGTTAATAAGTGAGATAACACTTAAAAGCATGAAAAACACAAGTAAAAACTTTTAAAAATATGGGTGGAAGACACCTTGGACTAAAGGTGGTATTTGTTTTGGAGGAAAAGATTGTTGAAATGAAGCAGCATATAACAGTATAGAGAGAAAATGTGAAGATGATAATAGGGAATGAAATATGAAGGCGGACTTTGTTCAAAAGTGTAACTAGATTCAGTCTTCATAATGACATGTAATTATGATTTTATGTAACGAGATGTAAATAATAAGAATAAAATTATTATATTGACTTGTTTCATGGGTTTCATGAGGAAGGGGTTTTGTTTTTGAGTTGAGACTCCCATTGAGAGCCTTTAGGATTTATTTGTCATCTAGTCAAAATACATCATTGTCATGTAAATGAAGTCATGTTACACTTTGTAAAAGGTCATCTTGTCTATGTAAAAGTATCCTCCAAAAACTTGTCACCAAACCTCTTCAAGTTAGCCAACAAACGATGAAGAAGTTGCTAGATCAAGTTGTCCTAACTCTAGATGCCAAGTCGGCCTAAAGACCCAGTGAAGAGGATTATATATAGAGGAACTGGACCTCATTTAAAGACACACAATTCAGACAAGAAACTCAACTTGAAGAAGTACGAATAAAGGGTAAAAGAAGTACAAAGAAGGAACAGCAAAGGGAAATGAAAAGATTCTTTTGGGAGACTATCTTCTAGGTATAGCGAAGGTTACCTTCTGGGTAGTACGAATTTAGGGCAGCGAAGTTTCTTCTAGGGAAACAAAGTTTCTTCTGGGGCAGCGAAAATACTTTCTTCTAGGGCAGTATGAAGAAGGTTTTCTTCTGGTGCAGCAAGAAGGAATTCTTCTAGGAAGGTCGTAGCAATGACCTAGAGACCGAGATTCTCTAGGGGAAATTGAGAAGGAGTAGTAATAAGGATAGAGACCAAGTTTCTCTAGAAGGATCCCAGGAGAGCAGTTCAAGATCAATAAGAAAGGCAAAGGAAGGAAGAGGCAAGCATCAAGGTTGGTGACAAGGTTCTTGGGAGGATACTAGAATCAAGGGTCTATGTCATGGTCTTGGTACTTATCAATTGAAGATCTAGAAGAATAATTTTGATCGGGTTTTCCTCTCAAGAGTTGAGAGGTTTTGGCCCTGGATGGAGAATCCTACATACTGTGTCACTTGTATTTTTATTATGCATTTTGGTAATTGTCTTGATGAAAGAACACGTTAATAAGCTAATAAAGAAAAGACTATAAGATAAAGAAGTAAAAGCGCATCACAAGCACTTATCAAGCAGATAAATTGTTAACTTTGAATACCCTAGATTTCTCAACATGTTATCAGAGCTTAGGTGTTGAAGCCAAGAAGGGGCAGTCAAATCAAGTTGACACACAAGAATCGATATTAAAAGAAAGCATCAAAGCAAGTCAAAGGCTATCAACGAGTTCAAGATCTGAATCAAAGAAACCCTAGATCGAAGGAAGCAAGAAGAAAAACCAAAACCCTAAAAGCACTTCAAATATCATCACATCATCAAAGGATCGTGAACCAAGCTCTCTCTCATCAATCACTCAAGAAGAATTTCCTCTATCAATATCAAGATAAAAGAGGAAGCAAGCAGCAATATGACAAGTAATCCTATGACTATATATGATAATATAAAAATGTCTTTTTGCAAGGAAAGCAATAAATTGGTTGGGGATGTAAATTTCCTTGCATGGAAGAAAAGGACTGACCTAAATCTTATTGGGAATGAGGTCATGGATCACATTAAGGGATCAAAAACCCAGGCTCCAAAAGAAGATACTCAATCTCATGCTAGATACATGAAGAGAGAAGTGAGAGCCCAACAAATTCTTATAGAATCTATAAAAGACTCTTTAATCCCATATGTATCAAAAATGAAAACTACAAAAGCTACAAATGACAAACTGGTAGAGTTGTTTTCTGTAAGTACCTGTTGGCTTGAGGGGTTCTAACCTAGGTTTAGAGTTAGTTGCACCAACCAACAAAACCCTAACTGTTGGTCCTTTTGGCAACAACCTGCATAGTGCAAGCTGCAGTCTCACCCAAAGCAATATTGGGGGATGACACAACTAGTTTTCTGCATCCAGAGGTTAGTGTGATGGGTTCATATGGCTTCTAGGGCTTCTTTTAGTCTTCACCCTAACCCTTAAAATATAAATAATTGTGGTAACTCGCAAACACAAAGTCTAAACCTTCGCAAAATTATTTAAACATTAATAACAGTAAGTAAATAGGAATATCTCCTAATTTCATGCATTAATTAAGCATTTCTTCATATAAATTCAGAATAACAGAATGAATATACAGACATTGCATAAGTAAATATAGATACACAGACACAAAATTATAGCTTCAAAATAGTCTTTATTGATATAATCTTTCCTATTATAGACTCTTCTTCCATGCACATATAGCTACATGGGCCAGTGCACTCAGCCTATGGACTTATCAAGGTATCGGTACACTCACCTGCAGGAGCCTTGCCCTTCACCTAAGTACAGGAAACAGACTTTCATGCCCTAGCTTGATTTCCCATACAATGATCTTCTATTATCGAATTACCTCCTAGACTCGTTATGACTCTTCAATATATAGTCTTTTCTTTTACAATACCATGGTCCACGGACCATGTGCGGGTCACAAAACTCCTTACTTCTAGCAAATTAAGTGACTAAAGCCCATTTTGACTCCTATGACCTTCGCGCTCCGCTCCCTCAAAATGTTGAGACTTTACAAGTACCAAAACTTATTACAAAACTTTACCCCATGGGAACTTGTCCCAATAGGCCGCCAACGCAATTTCATGACTCATCCTTGAGTCACTCGACTGGTGCTTCGATCTTGGCCTACAGTTCGTGGAGCTCCAGCTTCAAAACCTGCAGGTCGGCGATTCCCTGCATAGCAGCCTATTGCACTTCTTTGACCAACTTTTTAGTAGTTGGGCCTTCAACTGCAAGGCCAAGGGTCCTTTGAGTCTACTACATCCCCTTGAGCTTACTCTGTACTAACAGAGTTAACTAGCTAGCCTCATTTGTCCATGGTTGTGTCAGTACAGAAATAATTTCTTCCTTGCGACGCAGCTCATCAATATCATTGTATAAGCTTCCCTTCCTACAACAGTATGAACAATTGTACTGGTGTAAGTGTTCACGCAATCGATTGGATTTCATTGAACTACCTCTGCTTTTCTCTGATATCTACTCCAATCTTTTTCAAAGTCAGATCCTCCTTAAATGAGGTCTGTAACTCCATGGCTTGCTCAAATAGCTCAGTGCATCCCTTTGCTACATCTTCTAAAGTTTCCATGCCTTCTTTGATAGCAGCTTCGCGCTACTCTCTAACTTCTGGAGGAGTCGTGAGTTGCAGCTTCAATTGTATCTCTAATATCTGCAACTGCAGCTCGAACCAGACTTGGTTGATTTCATCTTTAAACTCCTTCACTACAACGACCATCTTTTGGATCTTCTCCATGAAGGTTGCTTCGGACAGAATATTGAGCTCTAGCAAGTCACTACAAGCCTATGCAATGACTGCTTCCTATTGTTGGCTCCGCGCGTTGATTTCCTCTTTCTCCTTAAGTTCTTGCGCCTTCTCCTCGAAAATATGCTCATTGTTTGTTTTAACTTCAATGATTACTAGCAGCACGCACTACTCCCTAATCTGCGATTCATTGGACATCCCTTGGTGTAGCTCATGCAAGGTCTAGATAGATAGTGTCATGAGGTTTAAGCCTAGGTTATTTATCTGCATTAGTTGGGCCCTTTCTTCTTATGTGTCGGTACGCATGGATCCTTTTGGTAACTGAACGATGTAGAGATCCAAAATTCTGTCTGTATCTAGAATTGATGTGCTTGCTTGATTTAGTCTCGCTTTCTGCGTGCTCACCTGACCCATGCTCATTTGTAACCTACCTATTTGGATCTGCAATTCACACAGATCCTATTGAACCTTTCCTAGTGTTTGTTGGTATTGTTCCTCGAAGAGGCCCCAAAGATAATTCATCGTATCACAGGCCATGTTGCCTATCTCATCAAATCCCCTTCAGTAAGGACTAAAGGGGTCACCTACTGATCGATTAGACTTTTGTTTCTTGTGCGAACCAATGGAGCTATGCCTCTTCCTTGTCCGGACTACAAAAGGGGATTCTAACTCCACACCTCCTTCATCGTGTTCCTCTATTTCTTCCTCCTCTGGTGTTTTCTCCTTTTCTGACTACTTAACATCAATTGTGGCCTATGACGTCATTTTCTCTTGTGCTACTATTTTCTTGGTTTCCACTTCTTTTTCTCTGGAAGCAGCTTCTTTTTTTCTGCGCAACTTTCTCACGGGCAGCATTCTTCTATGCTTCCTTCTTTTTCTCTGTTGTCATCGTTTGTGCGGTTGAACCTTCTACATCCCTACTAGTACCTGTGTCGGCATCTGATGGGGTGATCCAGTCACTTGGCCACTTTCTTACGACCCCTGCTATGTCCTTCTCAACAACCAAGTAAGGCAACTTGTGCCATATCTTCATGGGATCCCCCCTCGCATAAATATGCAGATTGTGGAAATCTGCCTTGAATTCAGCTATGGTCTCATACTTCTCGTACAGTGTGGGTGATAGCCTCAGTATCTGGCTAATCAGTGTTCTCATATCTATCTCAAAAAGGACCCAGAAGATCTCCGTCTTTGTGATGTGTACGGATCCTTTATAGCCTAGAGCGAAGCGAACTTCGCTGCCTCCAGAAGGTATGAATCATGGGAGGAAACTGACTATCCTCAGGAGTCCTCCATGCCACCATTGTTATCAATAGCAACAACCAGGTGTAATGGAATTCCTTTCCCTCATCTTGGGCCTCCCTGCAATTCTCCAGAAATTCCTTGCATAAATACTGAGCCTAGTTATACTGGACTCCTTTAGCGCACTGCGTAGCCAAAGAGATGACCAGTGTCAGTACTTCGTCCGTGTGAGACTTATGTATTACTTTCCCTACTAATATATGCGTAGAAAACTACACCACGGTATCCTAGATAGAGTGGATAGAGTATCCGTGCAATTTCTTTATCAAGTGAAACTCGCTCTTCATCTAGTCCGCAGGCCTTTTTTCCTCTGTTTTTCCTCCAAATGCTTCTGTAGAATCCACTCCTTAGTATGGTAGTAAGGTGATCTGATGGAACAACATGTCTGTAATCGGGATTGGTTCTCCCAGTCAGAGACACCCATCGTGCACTAGTGTGAGCAATTGGCGCACACAGATGATGTTTATGTTGGTGTGACTAAAATGCAGCACCCAAAGCATGTTCAGGAGCCCCGCGGCCAACACCAGCTACCCACTTCATTGATTCTAATCATGTAAGCTCCCATTCTTCATAGTATAATTTGGATAGGTATTTTAGGGGCGCCAATTGAGGGAGCTTCTCATGGTCCCCTAAGTCCCAATCCTCCATCTTGAGTGTCGGTATGCGGGCCAACAACGCGCCCTCGAACACTACCTTCTCCGACAACAGTGGCGTGGACACCATAAACTTTGGATTGTCTAGATCTTTTGGCACTTTAGTTGTGGCCTTGTGCGGCGAAATATACTTTGGTAGCCAAGTCATCGGCTCACTCTCCTCAGCATCAATCTTCTCCATGCCTCTGTGCAGTTCTTATTCATCCAAATCCATCGAATCTATTGGTAGTTGTGACCGATCCATCTTCCCCTTCTACCGAAATTTTGTGGGGTTTTTCCTTGGTGAATGCCTCACCAGCACTTGCTAAGGTTTCTTCTGCTTCTTATCTGTCGCCTTGGACGCAGAAGGTTGAGTTACAAAATGTTCAGGTCTAGGAGACCTAGGTGTCGTAATTGGAAATCCTGTAGGGACAGATGGCGTTGCTTCTGTCTCAAGAGGAGTTGCAGTCATTCTGGCCAGAAAATGCTCGCGGAAAAACTCAAGTACGTCAGCTAACCCTGGTCATGAAAAGTGCTCCTCCCAATCTGGCCCAGACATATAGTTCTGTGCTTGGCACAAAGCAAGGTGAAAAATCTCAATACAAACTCGTAGGAAGAAAAGTGTTCGAATGTGGGGTAGTATTCCATATTTATAGATGATTTTTAAAGTGTAACATGACTTCATTACATGACAATGACTCTAACATTTTATGACTAGATGGAAAATAAATCCTAAAGAATCTCAATGGGAGCCTTAAGTCAAAAAAAAATCCCTTGCTCATGAAACCCATGAAGCAAGTCAAAAACATAATTTTATTTTTCTTATTTAAATCTCATTACATAAAATCATATTTACATGGAATTATGAATACCAAACCTTGTTACACTTTCAACACTCCCTCTTAGCTATGGGGGTATTCATAATGGTACTTGGACTTTCTCAATCTGAAGAATCTCCCATAATAAGAATTCAGATTTGTAACTCATTTGTATAGCATCATATCAACCAGCATTGTTATATAGCAAGGCCTTAACTAAAAACTCCATCTCTCCACAAGATCTGAGCTCAATGTTTGTGAGACCAATGATTTATAGACACCCTCATCATTGTCTCTCTTGGAACATACCCCACTTGGGTTCTCCCAGGGTAAGTTCCATGATGACTATTCTTATCCTTGACTCCCTAGTCCCACAAAGAATATCGATCCTCCACAACTACTCTTACTGTTTGATTCCCTATCTCATTCTCATAGAGAATCGGATGCCACATGATTACACAATCCTCCATTTTTTCTTCCCAAGTGAATACCATAACAACATGTTCATATCTTCTTTTCAAACCAGGACGACATATTCCAATAAATGAATGTACTCATTCCTATCACAAAGGAATGTACCTAAGCTCCCTGCTTAGGAATTTTCCAAGTTTCTTCCATGTAAGAAAAAAAATTCCAGGCTCCCTCTTAACAAAGGACCCACAGCAGGTCCTCGTGTGGAGATCCTGGAACAACCAGCTTCTTGAAGAGATCCTTCCTTCGATATCATGAGTTTCTTCTTCATCAAGGAGTCTTCATATTTTGGGAACTTCTACATATGGCATAGACCATCTATCACTTTCATCCATGAATTAGTCATGTCTTCACCTCATCAAAAAGTGATCCATCATATTTTCCATCTATCTTTGCTTCATGGCATTTTTCTTTCATGCCATATTTTTTGGAAGGACATTACATTCTTCTATATGGTACAATTGGAAATCATCCACATATTTCCCTTTCACAGTCTTACATAAGCCCATCCAGATATTAGTTCAAACATAATAAATGAACACTTTAAATCAAAACTACCTTTGTGATGATATTTCATCATGACATTTTCCTGTAGGCATCAGCATCCTGCATGCATATTAGCACGTCTCCTTATTGTCAAGGGTCTTCATGTTTTTTTGACTTCCATTAGAGTCTTCACGTCTTTTAGGGAGATATTATAGTCAAATCTTCTTGGACTTTGGGTGTTGAATTCCTTCTACCTTCATTGCATATTATCACAATCTCTTCATATCTTTTCACACTTCATTCCCAGGAGCTTCCAATCAGAGTTCTTTGATTGTAGTCATCTCCTTCATGATTCATATGAGAACATATTATGTTGATTTCATTTAGTGTGACTTATGATTTCTTCCAATCTTTCGGAGGAGGTGATCCTTTCTTCTCTTGATCATATTTCCCAAGATGAAAATAGTGACTTGTATTATCTGCAACCATATGACATGACTTTCATAATATCCTATGTAAGCATACATACCTCATATTTATTTCAGTCATCCAGACTTCCTGTAGCAACTTCATTCGAAAGAACTTTATCCTTTAGACCTTATTTCCTAATATGTCATCATACCGTCATCCCTTGAATCCCATGAGTTGGAATTCCTGATGAAACATTTTCTTCCTTTCTAGATCAATGAATCCTTTTGATGATGATTCCATTAGAGAAAATTGAGGATCTCACTCAGGAGATGTTCCCTTATCGATTGTGATGATCCCACTCGATAATAAACTATGCTTCTAAGTAACAATGAGGTTTCCTGAGAGATTATTATTCTTTGTAATTAATAGAATTTGTACCAAGCATATTTTATGCTTCCTATTTCATGAACTCTTACTCCTAATGCTTCTATCATGATGCTCTTTTCTAATTTGACGCATCCTATATATAAATTACAAGTGAAAGGTACCTTCTAGTGAAGAAGAGCATCTCAATCATAGTAGAGATATTTTTGCTTCTTCCTTCTTAATCTTCTTTGTCTCAGGTTCTTTCACTTCCTTAATAGTATAGTCTTCTTTCCTATCCTTCTTGTGTATATGATAGTCTCTTATATAGTGCCCAATATTTTGACAACCATAACATCTTTCCTTAGCCATGTCCTTCTTTTTCTTCTTTGGAGTACCAAACTTTCCAAATTTCCCTTTTCTTCTTGTCACTAATTGTTCCCTTATATCTGATATTTTGTCACTTTTTTTCTTCATCTTGCCTTCCTCTACCTTGCATAGAGACCATAATTTGATGAACGAGATATCTTCCTCTTCATCAGTTGATATGAGGTTACCTTTTTCATCAATTAGTGCATTTATAATAATGGAGATCATTTCTTTCTTAGATACCATCTCTCCCAGATCCTGCAATTAACCTTTTATTTGATATGCCTTTGAGAGACATGATGATATCCCTTCATCCTTTGACACATTTAATTTGTATAGATCAGATCTAAGTGATATGGTCTTTCCTATCATTCTTTCAGAGAAAATTTCTGCAAGTTTATTATAAATTTATTTAGATGTCTCTAACTCGGCTACATAGGAAAGGAGAGGACCTTTGATGGATTCCTCGAGAATATTTTGAGCCTTTGTATCCCTTTCCATGTACTTAGATAATTCTTGTTCTTTGGATGGCTTGGAGACCTTTCCATGGACATGATCAATGACTTCATTTACTTCAAGGACTATGTCTATCCTTATTTTCCATTCAGGGAAGTTTGATATCCCAACCAGCTTATAGTTCTTCTTGAAACATGAATTCATTTTACTAGATTAGATTATAATAAAAGGTACTTAATTGTGAAGATTGAATCTTGCTTGGTGTTCTTTGAATTGTTTTCATCCTTTTTTGAAGTTTTATTCGCATGTGTCTACTTGCTTTTGGCTGCCCTTTCTTGTCTTCGGCACCTAAGCTATGATACCATGTTGACAAATCTAGGGCATCCAAAGTTAACAATTTCTTTGCTTGATAATTGCTTGTGATATAATTTTACTGTTAGGTCCCTATAATACTAGTGTAACCCATTATTATTATTAGTGCAACCCCCTTATTGTATTATTGTGCCCATATAGTCCCAGTGTTGTTATTATTATGCCCCATAGAAGCCCACTATTGTTATTATTGTGCCCTTACAATATTATTGTTATGTAGGCTCAAATTGTATTGGGACCCCTTAGACTCCTATAAATAGAAAGAAGGTATTGTCATTTGTATCATCCAAGAATTGTTCATTTGTGTAATGTAAAGGAGGTTTCCCCCTCAAAGAGGCTAATTTCTAAGTTGTTGATCTAACTTTTCTATCTTTTTGTGATATGGTTTCATAACATTTACTTCATTATCTTATAGTGTTTTCTTTGTTTAGATTATTAATGTGTTCTCTTCATTAAGACAATTACCAATATGCATAATAAAAGACAAGTGACAGAGTATGTAGGCTTGTCAACTAGGGCCAAAACCTCTCACTTCTTGAGAGATCAAAATTCTTCTACTAGATATTCAATTGATAAGTACCAAGACCATGACACAAACCCTTGACTCTAGTATCCTCCTAGGAACCTTCTCACTAACCTTGATGCTCTTCCTCATCCCTTCATTGCCTTTCTTCTTGATATCGAAATGCTCTCCTCCTTGGCTCCTTCTAGAGAAACTCGATCTCTATCCTTCACACTTCTCTTTCTCAGCTTCCCCTCGAGAATCTTGGCTTCTAGGCTTTCACTGATATCCTCTAGAGAAACTCAGTCTCTAGATATCTACTTCAGTGGCCCAAAAGAATCTTCTTTTGCTGCCCCAAAATAAACCTTTGTTTGTTATCCCAGAAAAAACATCCTCTTCACTGCACCAAAAGAATCTCTTCTTTTTTGCCCAGAAGAATCTCTTCTTCACTTCCCAGAAGAAACCCTCCTTCATTCTGCTCAGAAGATACCTATCTTCGATCTTCCTAGAAGAGACTTCTTTCTCCTTTATTCGCACTTATTTCTTCACACTTCTCCTAACCCTTGCTTCACACTTCTCTCTGCATTTATATCTCACCTAAATCAAGTCGAGTTAATTGATCATAAAGGAGGATGAGTGTGTCTATGTATACACCTCACCACATGTCCTTTAGGATGACATGACTGCTGGAGGTAGGTTGACATCTTCTAGAGATTTCCTTCATCATTGTAGGCCAACGTGAAGAGGATAGATAACAAATTCTTGGAAGATACTTTACATAAACAATATTGACCTTTTACAAAGTGTAACATGACTTCATTACATGACAATGACTCTAACATTTTATGACTAGATGAAAAATAAATCCTAAATACTCTCAATGGGAGTCTTGACTCAAAAACAAAATCCATTTCTCATGAAACCCATGAAGCAAGTCAATAAAATAATTTTATTTTTCTTATTTATTACATGTCATTATGAAGACCAAACCTAGTTACACTTTTCAACGGGGGTGGAGATGGTTTTCTCCGGGAATCCCTCAATAGGTGGGTGGAGAAAGGAAAAATCATCAAGGGATGGAGAAGGAATTCTGAGGCATCCAATCTCGGTTTGGTTTTTTGACCTCGGGACCACTTTAGGTGAGATCACAGTAGTGTGAGGGTGGAGGTGGTTTAACCTTTGGATTCCCTTGGTTGTTTATGGATTGGTTTATCCCATGAGATCCCACATTCGTGCTTGGAATATGGAACAGGGATGATTGGCTGAAAGAAAGATTTGGTTCAGCCCAATCTATGGTCAAGTGGTATGTGGAAGTCTTTGACTTGGTTGGATTTTTTCATATGTTTAATAAGAGTTATGTTCCTCTTGTCTTTTATGAGTAAATGTACTTGTTATTATGTGGCTTTAATGGTTGTTCTATCATTGTTAATTATCTAGTTATATGTTGATTATAAGCATGGTTTTATGAGAGATTCAAGTTATGGCTCTTATCATGTTTGGTTGAATAATGAATGGTTAATGAATGCATGACCTAATTAGTACTATAGCAACTATTATGAGAACGCATTAGTTCTTCTTGGTAAACCTCAGATAAGTTACAGATATTTATGTTCAGATATGCATTCATGACTTTTAGTTTACATGTTCATCATGTGTTTGACAGAATGACTGTCATGGTTAGAACGGGCTAGGTCAAGTCCTTAATTAATTTTCATGATAGAGGCTTTATATCTATGTTATTTATCATTTCTGGAACTTTCATTAAGTTCTGTGTAGGGGTATAGATCCTAGCCCTTAAAAAGGGGCTTAAATCTCATAGTCGATGGCATATAACTGCCTTAAAGAGACTACAGTCACTAGGATGCGGGTCTGTGGGAGAAACTAGAGGGCTATAGTCGCTTGGAGGCCTTATCATGGGAGCGATTGGGGGTCTAGATCACTAGAAAAGTAAGTTATCTCAAGGGTTGGACACCTGGAATGGTTGGTTAGTTCCTCGAGGTCCTGTAGCACCTGAGGGAAGTCAGTAAGGTCTTTTTATGTTGGCTCCATTTCCTTAAGGTCTTCTATGAGGTTGAGTCATGAAATAGTATCCCCCCAACTCATGTTTACCCTGGGTAAGCCGGTGAAAGTGGGTAGATAAGAGAAGAGGCGCGTTACAAGAAATTGCTCAAGTGGAAGGAGAGGATTCATCCCACAAAAACTCCCTTTTTTATCTTGAGTTGATGATGTATTAGATAGAATGGATTCTAGATACATGAAACATGAGAGGTAGAGCTAACCAGTAAATTTAAATAGTGAACTTGTACTAGGAGATGAAATTTCTTCTTGGGAGAATGATTCAAGATCAACATGAGTCTCGGCTAGATATTATGCATTCACTGGAACACATGCACACTCATCTACGCTCTTTGGATCATAGCATGGAACGAGTTGAGTGCCACCTAGGTATACCCCTAAATGTTGGATGTTCTCCAAAATTCCCACTGAACCCCATGTTGATGGTAGGCTAACTTGGAACCCATGGCATGACGTTCTGTTGACTATGTTTGTTATCTTTTACTATGATATGTTTTTTAGTTTTTGGATGATATGATAGCATCAGATAGGTGTTCTAGTCTCAATTTTTGTATAAGAGGTTAAGGAACATGAGATCTCCAACACCCAGAAAAGGTTTCAAGAGAAAAGACCTATAGACTACTCAATTAAATTAATTGATCAATAATTTTAAAATGCCTAAGTATAAAGTAGGCAAATTGATTAATTAAAGGGAATTAATTGAGGAGGTAGACTTATTCTCTAGAGACTTCCATAAAATGACTTGGATCAAGTATGAGATGATCTTAGCCATCGGTCATGATTAGATATTGGTCGTTGATGCTCTGACGATATATTATAAGAGCAAGTCGATGGGGTTGGAGATATATACAGTTTACAAGAGGGAGAGTCAGTTAGCTAAGGCAGATCAAGCTACCCAGTTGTAGTGATTCATCAAGGGAGAAGTTAGAGCCAAAGAAAGAGAGCAATAAGGGTTTATAGTAGGGAGAATTTCCATAGAAATTCTCTAGTGGTTTTCTAGTTTCCAGCGCCACGGAAGGGAGGCAAAATTATCCAGCATAGATGTTGAGTTATAAGTGTGAGTTTCCCAGTTGCCAAAGCAAGTTGCCTAGAGAGGTTCAATTCAGTTGCTAGTGGCCTGTTCTAGCACCAGTAGGCCTAGAAAATTGTTTCTAGAGGGAAAAAAAAAGGCAAGATGACAAAGTGGTTTCCAAGGCAAATCGATTTATCCAAAGGCAGTAGTGTGTGCTCCCAGTCTGGTTGTGTGAATTTTTTTGGTACTGTGAGTTTCGTAGTGAGGGCAAAATTGATTTGGAGAGAGGGAAAAGTAATTTTTCCAATTGGGGCATAATTTTTAGTGTTGAGCCAAGGAGGACAATAGTTGTAACTCTCCATATTTGCTGCATAATAAAATAAAACCTCATTTTCTACACAGGTTTTCCCTTCAGGTTTTCCAAGGAATTTTTAATCCAAAATCATTGTGTCGATTTTAATGTGTGTGCGTTTATTTCTCAGTTCTTTATTTACTTCCACATCGTATTTATTTTTTAAATAATTGCAGTGTGATTTATTCACTAATTTTTGTAAAAAATTAAATTGCTAATCATTTAGGAGAATAAATTCCAATTATTTCAATTTCAAGGAAATTTCACATGGTATTAAAGCATTATTCATCATATCTTAGGCTCAAAGGTGAAATATCAATAGATCGTGCAATTTTAGTGGGATATCTAAAGCACAAGATTCATATCTGTGTAAGCTAGCTAGGCGGTGTGAATTGTTGGGCAGGAAAATCAATTTCCAGAGGTAGAGTGGAGGAAAAGTTTGGTTTTCCCAAAGAAGAGTTCCAGTAGGCAATGTGGTTCTCAGAAAGAGGTTATGGAGAGCAGATCAATTGATTTGTGGAGAATATTTGGTTGCAGTAGATTTGAAACAAGGGTTGCAATTTTAGATTTGTGCAAGGTAGGAAGAGAAAAGCACACAAAGGATCCAGATTTTCTAAGACGATTTCCAATTTCTAGTTTTCAGACTGAGGTCTGTGATTTTTAGTAGCAGTAAGTAATAGAAGGTTTTCGAGTAAACCAATGTGAGCTTGAGGAGCAACAATTTTTGTGCCAGATTCCAAAGGAGCAGTTTCGAAAGGTTGAGAAAGCTTCCTAGTTGAGGTGTAGTAGGTAGTGCGAGAGATGGAGAAGGATTTCTGGATGCAAGCGAAAGAAGATATGCACATTCCTAAGGGACTGCAAGTAGTAGAAGAAGGCCAATTAGGGAAAGATAAGGATATTTTCAGATCCAAACTCTATTTTATTTGAGTTTCCCTATATGGATTCAGCAAGACTCGGGGATTAGGACGGACTTGACAAAGCCTCTAATTTTGGCGTCTGGAATACCATAATGCAATTCTTGTTGGATGAGCATGGTCTAAAGGAGTTTGTGACAAATATCATAGTAGAGCCAACATATCCACAGCAGCTAGAAACCTTCAAGAAAGAAATGGCCATGCATTAGGGGACTTTTGAGGTCTAAAATGGGCCTCCTATGAAAAATGTACAACTAAAATAAACTTTATAAGAACCAATAGGATTCGAGATGATGATGTCAACCATGGGGGATGATTCACCATTTTTGGAGTAAAAAAGTAAAAATATTATAAAATAATAAAACTACTTTTTCAACTTGTATTTTTAATGTATCTCCCTAAGGATTTACTCAAATTTTGAGTGGAAGTAATCGTTGGATGCAAAATTTAATTCCTCATCCAAGGATTGCCCATGTTGCATACTTTTGATGGACCCTTCTACACGAAAAATGAGAAATACATGAAAAAACATGATTGTATTCACATTTTTCATGTATTTCTCATTTTCTGTGTAGTAGGGTCCATTGAACATATGCAAAATGGTACTCCTTGTATGAGGAATCAAAATTTTCATCCAACGAGTGTTTTTGCTTGAAATTTGAGTAAACCCATAAGGAGATAAGTTGAAAATACGAGTTGAAAAAATAGTTTTTTCTTTTTTCCCTCTAAAATTTGATGATGTAATCTAATATTATTTTATTATTTCCAATATTATTGTATAATTTCCTTAGGAGGCCATTTTATACCTCAAAATTCCCCTAATGACTAAGAGGATGGTCCTAGACAGGGTTCGGGATCACATAGTCGCAGATATTGCAGACAAGAATACAACAAAGGACATGTGGGATGTCATTGTGAAGTTCTACCAAGATCCATTTGAGAATCGTAAAATGATTCTTAAGGAGAAGTTGAGAACCATAAAGATGCATAAGGGTGAGAGTGTGACCCCCTATCTCACCAGAATTCAAAATGTCCATGATGAGCTTGTAGTTGTAGCAGAGAAACCTGAAGACAAAGAACTTGTTTCAGTAGCTCTAAATGGGTTTACAAGGAATAGAGAACCTTTGTTCAGGGGATAATTGGACGAGATCATCTACCAAATTGGGAACGCCTGTGGAGTGACTTTAAGCAAGAGGATCTAAGGCTAATCCTTTTCGAAGGTACTATCTGAGTAATAGTAGTAGAGCACCAAAACCTAAGGAGCAGGAGGAAGAAAATGTTTCCCTTACTAGTAAGGGAAAGGTGAAGAAGGGTCCCAGTCAAGGACAAAACTCAAAGGGAGGCGAGAAGAAAAAGGACTTGGCGAAGGTAAAATGCTTCGAATGTGGTGATTTTGGTCACTATGTGACCTAATGTCCAAGGAGGAAGGAGGAGGAGAAGGGGCAACAGCAGACAACAGTGTCAACAGCGATAGATTAGTTGACATCCAGGTTGGAGGAATTCACATTAATAGCAGTTATTCCTCCAAACAAAGGATGAGAGTGATGCTTCAGAGCTGAAGGAATGAGCAGGGTTCAAGGAGGCATGACATCGGACAAGTGTTTCCTCATGGATCATTACCTTTCCTACATGGGCCAATAGTATTCAGTAATAAGAGGATCAGTGTTGAGAAACCATAGTTAGATCTTGAGGAACAATGTAGAGCCAGTTACTATCAAATACAGGAGAGGTGTAGATACTTTAGGCATAGTTAGATGCTCAGTATATGGTGCATAGTTAATTACAGTCATAAACTCGAGCAACAGTTGCAGAGTCAATTGTAGGGACACGATAGATTAGTGCAAATTGACTTTCTAGTTACAGTTGCAAGAAATTTGTATGGTTGATGGAGGTAGTGAGAATTTCCTAGTTGCATGTGCAATTCTATCCAGAGTGAGAATCTATGTAGTGATTTCCATCTAGGAGATATTTCCCATTTATGTTTCTGAGGGAAATCAGTTGAGTTCAAACTCACTATTACAATAGTTACAGCAGAATGCAAAAACAGAAATAGAGTAGTAGCAGTGTGGGGTAGATCAAAGTATGTGCAATGTTGATGGACAATTTTACCAATTGACTTCTTCAGAGTGATTTACAGTGATAGGGAGTCATATCAATGAGATATGTGAAGAAAAGAGGAGTAATAGACGTCAGATATCAGTAGCATGGTTAATCCAACTACAAAGCAGTAGGTTGCAGATATACTCACGAAAGCTCTAGGGAGAGAAAATTTCATCTATTTCATAGAAAAATGAGTATAGTGGAGAAAGCATTCCTCGCTAAGATGGTGTGTTAGTTTTTGCATGATATGGTAGCATCAAATAGGTGTTCTAGTCTCGATTTATGTCTAAGAAGCTAAGGAACACGAGATCTCCAAAACACATAAAAGGTTTAGGGAGAAAACACCTAGAGACTACTCAATTAAATTAATTGATCAATAATTAAAAAATGCATAAATCTAACTTAGGAAAAATTATTAATTAATGGGAATTAATTGAAGAGATCGACTTATGCTCTAGAGACTTCCATAAAATGACTTGGATCAAGTCTAAGATGATATTATTCATTGATCATGATTAGATCTTGGTCGTTGATGCTCCAGCAATATATTATAAGAGCAAGTCAATGGGATTGGAGATAGATATAGTTCACAAGTGAGAGAGTGAGTTAGTTGAGCCAAATCGAGCTACCCAATTTTGGTGATTCAGTAAAGGAGAATTTTGAAAGAGGGAAAGAGAGAAGCAAGGGTTTGCATCAAGGAGAATTTCGAGAGAAATTCTTTAGTGGTTTTCCAATTTCTAGCGTCAGGGAAGAAAGGTTGAATTATCCAGCAAAGGCTAAGTTTTGGAGTGCGAGTTGCCCAGTTTCCATAGCAAGTTGCCCAAAGAGGTTTGATTCAGTTTCTAGTACTCGGATCTAACACCAGGAGGCCTAGTGAATTGTTTCTGGAGGCAGAAACAAATAGGATGGATCACCTGGAGGGGTTTCTATGGCAAATCGATTTATCCAAAGTCAACAGTCCGTATTCCCCGTCTGGTTGTGCAAATTGTTAGGGAAGTGTGAGTTGTCGAGTGAGGGCTAGATTGAGTTGGAGAGATGGAAAATTAATTTTTCTAGTTGAGATATAATTTTTGGCACTAAGACAAGGAGACCAGCAGTTGTAATTCTCCAAATTTGTTGCATATTAAAATAAACACTCATCTGCTTCATTGGTTTTCCGTTCAAGGTTTTTCAGGGGACTTTTTAGGCCAAAATAATTGTGTCGATATTTATGTGTGTGCATCTATTTCTCATTTCCTTATTTACTTTTGCAGAGTATTTTAATTTAAGATTTGCATGTCGTCGCCCAAAAATTTCCATTAATTGTTTTGTATCTCTTTCTATTGATTGTTTTTATGCATCACTTAGAGATTCGACTAAGGTAAAAGTTTTGTAACATTTTGTACAAACCACATTATTATATTTGAATGACACTAGGCAATTATAATATCCTTCTAAACAAAAAGGACATTGTGAAAATAAACCGATGTTCTTTGCAGCATGCATCTTTTCTTTACTACTTTTAACTCCTTTAATTATTTACTTGAATATATATTATTAATGAATCCTTATAACTCTTGTCTCAATCTTTTCTTTTTTTTAAATACACTAAGTATAAAATAGAATAATCATTTTTAACTCTTTGAAAATATAATAATCTATTTTTTCCTTTTATGATAATACTCCCTTTGTACTTATTTTTATATATATCACTTCTACTTCTACTTTGATCTATAACTTG
>APFE030512513.1:29090-47648 GCA_000404065.3 Pinus taeda
AGCCATATGCTTGTTCATACAAGAATACTTCTCTTCATATCTCTCCCTGTGGAGTCTCTAGCCTCTATATAGGCCTCATACATACAATACCATGCATCATTACCATGGTTTCCTCATACCATCAACTAATACCATGGGCCCTTACATTATTATTAACTACTTGTGGTCCCTTACATGACATGGGTTAACCACCTTATTTATTACTATGGCCCATCTCATTATTACATTATTACCTTGGGTACCTCCCTCGGTACCCCATATTACCCCCCCTAGGTATATAACAGTAAGTATAGTGACAGTCTAATTGAGAAATTGGTGGCTATAACAAATTTGTCAAGTGGGTTTAACTAAACTGATAGTGGATTCTATAGTCTTCAAAGGGAGAAACTGGCACCGAAGCGAAAAATGTAGTTGAGATTTTCAGGGCATTTATGAGCAGAGCAGTGTGGTCAGTGTGGTCAGAAGTATGAGCAAAGTAGTGTGAGGAGTGTGGGAATTAGTGAGAGCAACAAGCAGTGAACAGTGAGAAGTGTGAAAGCAGAGAGTTTATATGCAGCAGAAGTATCGAGCAACGAGCAAGCAGCAGTAAATATATTCAAACATGACAAAGGAACCAGAAATTTCAGAACATGTGGAGACAAATGATTTAGGACAAGTGAAAATTGACTCATTCGCCAAAGCTAGGAAGTGGGTTTGGGTCAATGCCAAACAATATTGGGGCATTTTAAAATGAAGAATAACTCATCTAAAGTGGGAGCAATCCAGGAAGAAACGGTCTAAAAAGAAAAGTAATCGATCCCTTCGTAAAAAGCACTCAAACAAGTCTCCTCCACAAACACGTGGCAACAAGAAGTCCAAAGGAAAAGTCATTAATGATTCTACCTTATATAGTCCCACATCCACACCTCTCACCTGGTCATCTAATATTTATGTGAAAGAATTTTTAAATGAAAAACAAAGATTGGAGGTTTTAGAAGCTAAAGGGCAGGAAAGAGATCATAAAATTGATATAATAACGGCTGAGAACAAGGCGTTAGAAGAAAGTAATAAAACTTTAAAAGAACGAGTGGAATCGCTACAAGAAGCTCTCCTGATAGGGAAGACAGAATGGAAATGCATGAAGGTGGATGTGCAAAACATAAAGAAATTTGTGGTAGAAAGTACAGAGGTGGTGAATGTGAAATCATCCCAGGATAAAGGGAAAATGATTTCCCAAATAAACAACGATGAAGAGAATGCAAGAGAAGAAACGCAAGGATATTCCACCAAAGTTTTCAAAACTTGGGCTCAAGTTATTAGCAATTCTGCTAATAAGGAAGGAGAAACAAATATTCAGGTTGACAACATGCAAGATAGTGAAGGCGAGGAAAGACAAAATAGGAAGCAAACATAATTATTAAAAGGGTGAAAGACTATGGGAAAAATGAATGTACTTTTGACCTTGCAAGATACTTCTTGAAAGACAAGTTGCTATGGCAAGGACAAATATACCAAGCATGGAGAGTGGGTAAGTTTAATGGGGAGAGAGCCAGGACCATAAAATTCATTATGCCTATCTTGTGTGATAAATATACCATTCTAAGGAAGAAACATCTCTTGAGGGGTTCTAGTTTTTTCCTAGAAGAAGATTTAACTGTAAAATAATAGGAGGAAATAAGGGAGGAAATTTTAAAGGTTAGAGTAGCAATAGATGAAGGAAAGAGAGCATGGATTTATAAAGGAAAAGTTGTGATAGCACGATTTGGACCTCCTTCCATAACAGAGCAGCAAGATGGTAATAAAGAAGAGGAAATAAACTCTTCAACAGGAAATCAGAGAGCAAGGTCGGTATGGGAGAACAGGGACAAAGACTCAAATGTGAGTCTTGCATGTCAAAATAAATAGCAATCAGGTCATACCTATGTTTCCTTAAGATTATTTTGTTGGAACTACATAAGTTACCCATGGAGATGAGCACCTGGGTTAGGGTATATTGCGGAAAATAGAGACATAATTTGCCTCATAGAAACACATGAGAATGAAGGGTGCAAGAAACCTTTGTTTGAAGGATACTGGAAGATGGCAGTGTGGAACAAGGCAGCAAGAAATGGAAAAGGGCATGGGAGTATCATGGTTTTAGTAAGGGAGAAAGAAGGTCATCTCATTCAGTTAGAAAAAGAAGAATAAAATAAGTAATTCATTTGGTTTAAAATATCAGAAAATGGAAACCACATCATAATTACAGCATATTATTTTGTGCCACAGGTTTCAAAAATATACAAAGGTAGAGGGCTTGACCACAAAGATCGATTTGCAGCTTTAAAAGTGGATATTGCAACATATTCGCAGCTAGGTGAAGTCCTTATAGTGGGTGATCTAAATGCTAGTACTGCAAGTGAGCAAGCTAGCATTCTTTGTTTTAAAGATTATTGTGACCCTATTTGGCTTATAGAAGGAAGTAATCATCAGTGGGAAATAATTTTAGAGGACAAAGGTTGCAATTTCTTTGGTGAACAATTTCTTACTCTATGTGGGGCCTTTGATTTAGTCATTTGTAATGGCTTGACTAGATGGGCAAAGTCTGGTAATTTCACTTGCAATACTTATAATGGAGCAAGTGTGGTATATTATGTAATTTTCTCGCATGGCTTGTGTGAGAAAATTGAAGAAGTTTTGGTTGGAGATCAGCTATGGGATTTGAAATCAGAGCACAAGTTAATTTATTTATGTTTCTCTTGGTTTGGAAAGAAACAATTAGAGTCAAAAATTTAGCATGTCCAACAAAATCTCCCACAGGGCAGAATTATTTTGACCCCAGAAAATTGCAATACCTTCAAAATGATGCTAGAGAGGCTCTTCGAGAAGGAAAAAATTACAATTCACAGCCTTCATAGTCATGAATTAACACATTTAATTCAATGTGCACTTGCAAAGTGCAAAAGAACAAAAATTAAGAACTCTGAAACAAATTGCTTTTCACTTAATGCTTGGTTTGACAAGGAATGCAAAAAGGCAAGGATAATATAAAGCTCAAATCTTACAAGAAGTTATTAAGCAGGAAAAAGGCCGATTTCATGGTTTCAAGGAGGGAAGAACTAATCTTCCTTGGGAAAAATAATCCTAAATTATTTTGGAAGGAGATCCAACCGAAAAAGATACAAATTGGAAATAATATTACAGTATCTAAATGAATTTACTATGCAAGACAACTCTATTATCAGATTCCCAAGGTTGACCCTCCCCCCTTGGTCAACACTGATACGGAACTCTTCATGGTACAATAGGTAGAGATCGGTATCAAGAAGTTGGGTGTTGGAAAAGCAAAAGACTTAGCTGAACTCCAAGAAGAATATCTAAAGTGGGGCTCAAAGATTCTTGCACCTCACATTACAAAAATCTTCAACAACATCATACAACAAGGGCTCCCCATAGATTGGAAAACAAGTCTGGAAATACCTCTTTTCAAGAGTGGTGACGTCAATAATCCCTACAATTATAGGACAATCATGATAAACCCTTTGTTTGCAAAGCTATTTGGAAGCATGCTAGAAAACAAAATTAGCAAGTGGGCAGAAGAAAGAGATAAGCATGCTAAAGGGCAAGTAGGTTTTAGACCTAAACATTCCACAGTTGATCATTGAATAACTTTAAGGCACATCATTGAAAAAGTTTGGGAGAAAAAGGAAGAATTATTTTGTTTCTTTGTTGATTTTAGAAAGTGTTTGACTTGGTTCCTAGGCATAAACTTTGGCACAAAATGGAGGTAATTGGGGTTCCTAAACATTTGAGAGCAGTTGTGCATAGGTTGTATGAAGAGATCAAAGTCAAAATTAGAGCTTCAACAGACATTTGTGAAAGTTTTAGAAGTGATATCAGGGTCAAGCAAGGTTGCCCACTGTCTCATACCCTTTTTGGTTTATATATCGACAAGCTTGAGAGGTGGTTAAATTCACAAGGGGGTGATGGTATCTATTTGTGCAAGTTTGCTATAAGGCTTCTTTTGTATGCAGATGACCTTATTTTGATTGCTAAATCAGCTCTTGGTTTGCAAAATCACTTACTATCCCTTGAGCATTTTTGTGAAAGTGTGGGGATGCAAGTTAATATCAGCAAAACAAAAGTAGTGGTCTTCTCTAAGAAAAGAAAACATAACCAACATAAGTTCTACTTTGAAGGCAACATTTTGGAAGAAGTTGTGGATTACAAATACCTCGGAATTGACTTCAACAAAAATCTAAGTTGGAATGGTTGTAGAAAGAAACGAACTTTGGGGGCTTGTAAAGCATTTTATGCTTTTCAAAATAGGTGTAGAGACGCAGAGTTATGGGGCTGGAAAACTACTCAAACTCTTTTTGGGCATCTACTGATTCCGGTGATTCTCTATGGTTGTTAACTGTGGGCTAGCAGTACCTCCAACATGCAGTGGAGACAAATTGAGAAAATTCCAAAGTGTTTGATTACAAACAAATTTAAGATTAAAAGTGCAATTCCCTATGATATCTTCTTAAGTGAAATGGGGACTGCTCCTATTGAAGCAATTGCTATTGTGTGAGTCATAACGTATTTAAAAAAATTGAGCAAATGGAAAAGGGTAGATGGCCTAAGGTTCTCTTTAGTGATAGATTGTGCAAGAGCAAAAATACTTGGATGCAGCAAAATAAAAAATGGTTTAGTAAACGGGGTATTTTCTTGAACATGTGTCCCATAAACAGCAAAGAGATAAAATCTTTTGTTATGGAAAAGTTCCACAAATGTACTTGGGATAAGGAGCTAGGAAGAAAGAAAATTACTATATTGAAGAGTTTAATTCCACTCATAATCATCAACCAAAAGCATACATAGAGGCCAATATCTCTTGGAGGGCCAAAATTCTTATTGCTCAGTTAAGGACTAATTATCATCAACTACGTTGTGAAACAGGGCGCTAGAAAAGGCCAAAGGAAGTGTGGGAGGAAAGGGTATGCATTTTTTGTTCTTCTGGAAAAGTGGAAACAGAAAAACATTTCATTTTAGAATGTGAGGCCCTCAAAGACAACAGGGAAAGTTATGCAGATATGTTGGCAGTTAGCTCTTGCGATAATCTATTTAGCGAGGGGTTTGTCGAGAAGCTGGGAACTTTATTTTGAAGCTTCACAGAGAAAGGGTTGAATACATCAAGTAGATGAAGAAGCAATATGTCCCATAGGCTATCTTTATCCTCGTGGATGTTAAAATAATTTCTTTCTTTCTTTCTTTAATTAAACTTCATATTGTATCTGAATCAACACTTTCACAAAAATTAATTATGGATTATTTTAATAGGAGGTGTACATGTAATAGATGCCACTGGACAGATTGAAGTATGGTGACTCGAATGGTTTTTGGTCACTTTCTTACGACTGCTGCTATGTCCTCCTAGACCACCAAGTAAGGAAACTTGTGCCATATCTTCATGAGATCCCTCCTCGTGTGAATATGCAGATTGTGGAAATTTGCCTTGAATTCAGCTACGATCTCATACTTCTCGTACAGTGTGGGTGACAGCCTCACCCTCTAGCTAATCAGAGTTCTCATATCCATCTCAAAAAGGACCCAGAAGATCTTCACCTCTGTGATGAATGCGGATGCTTTATAGCCTAGAGTGAAGCAAATTTCGCTGCCTCCAGAAGGTCTCAATCATGGGGAGGAAACTAACTATCCTCAGGAGTCCTCCTTACCACCATTCCTATCAGTAGCAACAATAAGGCATAATGGAATTCCTTTCCCTCATCCTAGGCCTCCCTACAATTCCCCAGAAATTCCTTGCATAAATACTGAGCCCAGTTATATTGGACTCCTTTGGCGCATTGCGTAGCCAAAGAGATGACCAATGTCAATGCTTCATCAGCGCGAGACTTACGCATTACTTTCCCTACTAATATATGCGCGGAAAACTGCACCGTGGGATCCTAGATAGAGCGGATAGAGTATCCGCGTGATTTATTTATCAGGTGAAACTCGCTCTTCATCTAGCCCATGGGCTTCTTTTCCTGTGATTTTCCTCCAAATGATTCTGTAGAATCCACTCCTTGGTATGGTATTAAGGTGATCTGATGGATCAGCATGTCTGTAATCGGGATGGGTTCTCCCATCCAGAGACACCCATCGTGCACTAGTGTGAGCAATTGGTGCACAGAGATGGTGTTTATGTTGGTGTGACTGAAATGCAGCACCCAAAGTATGTTCAGGAGCCCCGCGGCCAACACCAGCTACCCACTTCATTGATTCTAACTGCGTAACATCTTATTCTTCATAGTATACTTTGTTGGAAATAATACTGAGAAGGGGGGGTGAATCAATATTATCAGATCAATATAACTTTTTCATTTCCACATTAATATTCATATGTGTTGCAACAAATGTATATCCATTAAACATATGATTCAGTTAGTTGATCTTTAATGAGTGCATCAGAACATTATTAACCATATGAGCAGTAAAACAGAATAGATCATCACACACATGAACACCATGATGTAAGGTGGAAACCCAATGTGGGTGAAAATCACCTGCTGCAAGTCGTCTCAATCTTCTTTAATAAGAAATATATTTTACAATAGTTTTGTACTGGTGCAGACTTATACTAGTACACAGGCTTCTACCTGCAGAAGGCTACAACCTTCTCTCATTCTCCAGACTCTCCTGGAAGGGAGCTACAACCCCCTTTGCTCTTGTACTAGCCGATCCATTTACTAGTACGCAAGCTGCTACCTGCTGAAATGATCCAACCTTTACTCATTTTCTAGCTGCTACTAGAAGGGAGCTACCACCCCCTTGGCTCTTGTACTAGCTGATGTACTAGTACGTAGGTGCCGACCTACCGAAGGCTATAACCTTCTCTTTCTTCCTCCAGGTACCACTTTTCATCAATTTTCAGACTGAATACAATGAAGCACAACACCCTAATCTGAAAGGCCACGTTTCATCCAATTTTCATACTGGACCCATCTGAGGCGCACAATCACCCAATACTGAAACAACACTTTCACCAAAACCAACCTACAAATATTTCCTTATAACTTGCAATTGTTCCATTCATTTGTCATACCCAAATCATACCATACATAAACATACATCAATAATTCAGATCTAGTCTATCAAACAGATAATGATAAACATTCCAACCTGATCCACCAAGTATCAAATAGATCTGTAGTCAACCAACTTCCTTGTGCACAAACTGAATCAATACCTTCTCAGCACACAGCAAACAAATCAGACAAAACAGCTAAAACATATTTCAAGTAGAGTCCGTAACTTTGCCAATAGAAACCTGTGGATGTCCGCACCTCTACTATGTCGGACCTGCGCACCTTTGCATCTACCCCTGCTGCTCACCTGCGCACTTTCGCACTTGCGCTTACACATTCGCACCTACGCTTGTTGATCACCTGCGCACCTCCGCACCTGTGCCTACTGCTCAACTGTGCACCTTCATACCTACGCCTGTTGCTCAGTTGCGCACCTTCGCACCTGCTCTTGCAGCTCGCCTGCGCACCTCCGCACCTTCACTGTGGCTCACCTGCGCACCCCTAGGTATAGACAATTTATTAGTCTTCAATTGTACCCTAGATTATCAGATTTGCAAATCTTATCATGTGCCACAAAGATCTCGTCCCAATAGTAGATCTGTCTAGTAATGCTCAGGCTTCTCCTTGGTTTACCAACCGATCACACATATTTCAGCGCTTTCTCACCTTAAGATATTCAACCAACTTGTATTCAACCAAATGATCTCCTTTCCTTTTTATAGGCTAGGCCTCACTCAAAACCATGGACCAAAACCATTGAGAAACAATACCAAGGACCCAATACTTGGGTTCAACTCTTTTGGATGCAATACCACAGACCAAAACCATAGGATCAAAAATTGTCTAACTAATGCCATGAACCAACCATAAGATTTCCCACATGCGTGTGCTTTTCTATGCATGAAAGTGCGTGAACTTTTCTCTGCATGAAAGTGTGTGAACTTTAGGTTCGCACCTTTTGATCGGAACACCTGCGAACATGTCTACATCTTTCCAATGGCGTGCCTGCGCAACCTGTCGATGACCGCGTCTTTTGATCCACGCACCTGCGGAACCTGCCTGAACTTGTGATCTGCTATCTTAGTGAACCTGCCTGAACTTGCGAGCTAACTTGTCATACTGAGAACTATCATCTGATTCCTTGGAGTTGTTCTGCATCCCATGTATTCTGTCACATCTAATATTTCTTCTGCAGACTCATCTGGTTGAGTATAAGTGAGTTGCTCTTCTATGAGAGGGTTACCATCAAGTACAACACATACATCATAATGCCAACAATCTCCCCTTTTGGACTTGATGGCAACAATACCCAATCACTCCCCCCCTTTGACATCAAGGGCAAAGGGCGAACCAAGATATTCTCTTTCCTTGATAACCACTCTGCTGACCATACTCCCCCTGAGTACCTGTTGAACTCTCTTAATGAGCTCCCCCTTTGTATATGCCAAAGTGTACCAATCTGTCCATGCTCCCTCTAAGTACATGCTGAAGTCTTTTCTCTGTTGAAGTATGTTGATCATGCTCCCCCTGACTGTAAGCAAGGTCTGCAAAAGATGTTCTACAAGAAAGAACATGACTCCATACATCATAAGTGACCTTCCTATCATCAAAGACTCATACATACATCCATCTCCCAACCAAGTGGGGATACACTAGATGCCAAATGTTTGTACATGACTGAAATATTACATCAACCTTCCCATGCATAGTGAGGGTACAAATTACATCATATGACCATAAGGGATTCATCAAATGACTATAATAGACAGAGACAAACTATTACATCAAGAGACTTGATATGACATTGATAACAGAGCCAAAACATCTAAATAAGATCATGATAGTTATCAGAAATTATCATACACAATGTATGATTTGTTCCATAATCATCTGACAACAGCATCCAGATCAGCAACAAGGTATGTCTGCATCAACTCATCTTTTTGAACAAAATTCTACATATGACATACAGAATCATTCACATTATATCATATGTGAAGAACATCATAGCTATCTCATCAAGATCTACATGATCCAAGTATCATCACATGGGAACATCTGCATCAATTAATGTATATAAGTATCAACCTATCATCATATAGGTAATAACTCATCATCATCATGTCTCTAACAATGCAACTTTGAGAAATCATTCATGTGTCCAGCACTATGTATCTTGAGCTCAAGCCTTCTTGATATCATTCAACAACAACAATCCTTATCCACATGAACACCAAGAACTATAGGAATCATGACAGTAGCATATGAGTGAATCAACATCAAGTAATGAAGATAAGCTTTATACTTTTCTTTAACCTTATAAAGATCACCATGTAAGCACTATATCAGAGAATCAACCACAAAATTGATCTGATCATCAACTGTGTAACCCCAAAAATCATATGAGATTTTGTCATGGAAAACTCATAATCATATCATAGCAAGATATATCATAAGCATCATCACCAAGGACCACTAACCATAATTCCAACAATGCATTTAAAAGCATATGTTCCCCCTAAACCTGTGCCATCTGTTTACTGATCATGCATATATCAACAAGAAGTATCAAGACATCATCATCATCAAGATAGGATCAAGACATTTCACACATCATTGTAACCATTATCAAACAGAGCAAATAATGAATTGAATCATATCAGACCCTATCTCCTAAGCTTGTCTCCACTGCTTTTCTTCAAACTATCATATACGCGACTGTGCAGTAACTAACTCGCGTATATACACGAATTCCATTTATGAAACTTATGTATGAGATTTAGGACACTGAAGTTTTACATTTTCAGCTCCTCCTGAGTCTGTTAATATCTGCATATTGTGTTGTGCCACATCTTTTTGACTGGACTTCCTTCTTCTTCCATATCTTCATGTGTGATGATGTTTTCTTCTTTTGGTATGGTGCCCATAATTTTTTCATGCATTCCTTTGCTATATGTCCAAGATTGTTACATGCATAGCATATTACATTTTTCATATTCCTTCTGTAGCAATCAACAGCTTTGTGACCAAACATATTGCAAGAAAAACAATATCTCTTAAAGTACTTGGAACGTGATGATCTTTTTGTGTGATTATCATGAACCAATCTTCTTCTGCATCTGGCTGCAACATGTCCAAGATTATGACATACATAACATTCAATATTATTCATCGGAGGAGTAAAATATTTTCTTTGAAGAATTTCTTTCCTTGGCTATTGATGGGGTTGACCTTTCATCTCCTTGTTGAGCATTTCAGATTTTGCATTAGAGTTCCTTGTCTTACTACATTCACCATTAATAAATTCATGAAAACCAAGACCAGTTTTGATAGCAGGAGACCTTTGACTACTAAGAATATCATCCAAAATCTTAGTACTATCTTGAAATCGTAAGAGCTTATCCTTTTCTTCTAACTTATCTTTTAGAATATTTACCTCAACCTGATGTTGCTCTTCCTTTTAAAGATATTGCTTCTTCATGTTTTCTTCAGCTTTTCTTCCTTCTTCCAACTGATGTCTTAATTCATGAACTTCGTTTTCTTGTTTTTCAAGAGCTTGGAGTAGATATTTATTTTGCTTCTTTGATTCTTCAAGATCTTCTTTTAGCGAGAGGATCGTAGCTTCAAGCCTTTCATAGTAACCAGATCTTTCTCTGCGTTTCTTGAATGTTGTGCTCCTTTCATTGACTTCATTTCTTAGCGACTTCACCTCATCCTGCAGCTTTTGACATTGATCTTCCTTGTCCTTGAACAACTTTCTTACCTTGTTTCCTTCCTCTAGTTTAGCTTTTAGTTTGGCAACTTCTTCTTTGAAGGCACATTCCCTTTTGTTTAATAGATCTTGTTGTTCTCTAATTTTGTCTGTAAGCCTTTTAAATTCCGCCTCTATTTGATATCTTTCTTGCTCACCCATAAGAGCAACTTCAGTTGTTTCACTATCACTTTCATCATATTCAAATGGATAGATAAGAGTATCACCAGAGGATAACAAATTCATACCCGATAGTTCTTCATTCTGAAGAGATTCTGAATCTGACGTGCTTTTCCCACAGATTCCCCAATCGATACTTCCACTGTCATAGCTCTTCTGAGATGTCGTCTTCTTCTTAGGCAGTTTCTTCTTAAGCTTCTTTCCCATTTCTCTACAGATCTCCTTTAAGCGATCAAGCTTCTACCAAAGGACCTACTCTGATACCAATTGTTGGAAATAATACAGAGAGGGGGGGGGTGAATCAGTATTATCATATCAATATAACCTTTTCATTTCCATATTAAGAATCATATGTGTTGCAACAAATGTATATCCAGTAAACATATGATTCAGTTAGTTGATATTTAATGAGTGCATCAGAACATTATTAACCATATGAGCAGTAAAACAGAACAGATCATCACACACATGAACACCATGATGTAAGGTGGAAACCCAATGTGGGTGAAAACCACCTGCTGCAAGTCATCTCAATCTTCTTTAATAAGAAATATCTTTGACAATAGTTATGTACTAGTGTAGAATTATACCAGTACACAGGCTTCTACCTGCAGAAGGCTACAACCTTCTCTCATTCTCTAGACTCTCCTGGAAGGGAGCTACAACCCCCTTTGCTCTTGTACTAGCCGATCCATTTACTAGTACGCAGGTTGCTACCTGCTGAAATGCTCCAACCTTTACTCGTTTTCCAGCTTCTACTAGAAGGGAGCTACCACCCCCTTGGCTCTTGTACTAGCTGATGTACTAGTACGTAGGTGCCAACCTACCGAAGGCTAAAACCTTCTCTTTCTTCCTCCAGGTACCACTTTTCATCAATTTTCAGACCAGATACACTGAAGCACAACACCATAATCTGAAAGGCCACGTTTCATCCAATTTTCATACTGGACCCATCTATATTATTGAGGTGCACAATCACCCAATACTGAAACAACACTTTCACCAAAACCAACCTGCAAATATTTCCTTATAACTTGCAATTGTTCCATTCATTTGTCATACCCAAACCATACCATACATAAACATACGTCAATAATTCAAATCTAGTCTATCAAAGAGATAATGATAAACATTCCAACCCGATCCACCAAGTATCAAATAGATCTGCAGTCAACCAACTTCCTTGTGCACAAACTGAATCAATACTTTCTCAGCAAACAGCTAACAAATCAAACAAAACAGCTAAAACATATTTCAAGTAGAGTCCGCAACTTTGCCACTAGAAACCTGCGGATGTCCGCACCTCTGCTATGTCGGACCTGCGCACCTTCGTATCTGCCCCCGCTGCTTGCCTGTGCACTTTCGCACCTGTGCTTGCGCACTTTCGCACCTGCACCTGCTAATCACCTGTGCGCCTCCGCACCTGCACCTGCTGCTCAGCTACGCACCTTCGCACCTGCACCTGCTGCTCAGCTACGCACCTTCGCTCTGCGCACCTCCGCACCTTCACCGTGGCTCACCTACGCACCCCTGGGTATAGAAAATTTATTAGTCTTCAATTGTACCCCAAATTATCAGATTTACAGATCTGATCATGCGCCACAGAGATCTCGTCCCAACAGTAGATCTATCTAGTAATGCTCAGGTTTCTCCATGGTTTACCAACCGACCACACGTATTTCAGCGCTTTCTCACCTTAAGATATTCAACCAACTTGTATTCAACCAAATGATCTCCTTTTCTTTTTATAGGCTAGGCCTCACTCAAAACCATGGACCAAAACCATTGAGAAACAATACCAAGGACCTAATACTTGGGTTCAACTCTTTTGTATGCAATGCCACGGACCAAAACCATAGGATCAAAAACTGTCCAACTAATACCATGAACCAACCATAAGATTTCCCACGTGCATGCACTTTTCTCTGCATCAAAGTGTGTGAACTTTTCTCTGCATTAAAGTGCGTGAACTTTAGGTTCGCACCTTTTGATCGAAACACCTACAAACATGTCTGCATCTTTCCAATGGCGTGCCTGCGCAACCTGCCGATGAACGCATCTTTTGATCCACGCACCTGCAGAACCTGCCTGAACTTGTGATCTGCTATCTTAGTGAACCTGCCTGAACCTACAATCTGTTATTTTCCATCAAGGAAAAAACCATAATTCCAACATACTTTGGATAGGTATTTCGGGGGCGCCAAATGAGGGAACTCCTCATGGTCCCCTAAGTCCCAATCCTCCATCTTGAGTGTCGGTATGTGGGCCAACAACGCGCCCTCAAACATCACCTTCTCTGACAACTGTGGCGTGGACACCATAAACTTTGGATTGTTTGGATCTTTTGGCACTTTATTTGTGGCCTTGCATGGCAGAATATACTTTGGTTGCCAAGTCATCTGCTCACTCTCCTCAACATCAATCTTCTCCATGCCTCCGTGCAGTTCTTCTTCATCCAAATCCATCAACTCTATCAGTTGTTATGATCGATCCGTCTTCCTCTTCTACCAAAATTTTGTGGGGTTTTTCCTTGGTGAATGCCTCATCTGCACCTGCTAAGTTTTCTTCTACTTCTTATTTGTTGCCTTGGATGCAGAAGGTTGAGTTACAAAATGTTCAGGTCCGGGAGACCTAGGTGTCATAATCAGAAATCCTGCAGGGACAGATGGCGTTGCTTCTATCTCAAGAGGAGTTGCAGTCATTCTGGCCAGAAAATGTTCACGGAAAAACTCAAGTATGTCAGCCAACCCTATTCGTGAAAAGAGCTCCTCCCAATCTGGCCCAGACATATAGTTCTACGCTTGGCACAAAGCAAGGTGAAAAATCTCAATACAAACTCGTAGGAAGAAAAGTGTTCGAATGTGGGGTAGTATGCCATATTTATATATGGTTTTGAATTCAAATCTAACTGTTCCCTCTAATTTCTAATCATTAATGCATCTTTGGCGGCATATTTCCAAAGATATGCTCGATAAATGCGTCTTTCCTGCTCCTTTCAACAGAAATTTTTCCATCCAATCATTTACAGTGCTTCCAACGGTCACTTTATGGATAGGCCATGTGGCACCCATCCTTGCGACACAGCCTCTTCGGTGCAGCTCCCCTCGGCACCTTACTTCAACCCATTGTGCAGCCCCCTTACTTCGATTTTCCTACTTTCGGGCAGTGTAGTTTATAGTCCCATACTTCCTTGCAGCTTCTAGGAGTACTAAGACTATCCTACAATCATATTGTCATTACGCAAGGGCATGATCACCCCTATACAGCTTCAATCGACTTCCATTGAATTTTCCTAAAAATAATTCGTTATTCAGCTTCGCGAGCTGAACTGCGCCCCCATCTGTAATTTCCTTAACAATATAGGGTCCTAGCCAATGCATTTGAAAGTTTCCAGGGAACTTTGTAAACTTACTATCATATAGTAATACCAAATCTTCATTCTTTCTTGTGCGGTTTTTGATGTGGCTATCATGCCATGCCTTTTCACGGTCATTCTACACCTACTGATGAAATCCTGCCAAGAATCAATCCTCTTCCAGTTCTACAATCTATGTGAGTAGCTCCTCCATAGTATCACAATTATCCATGTATGTAACTACTGCAATCTACAAGTTGGGCACAATATATTCCTTGGGAATTACAGCCTCCTGCCCATACACTAATATGAACAAGGTTTGTCCTGTCAATTTCTTACTAGTCTGATATGCCCAAAGGACCGCCAGTATGTGCACATCCCAGTCATTCCCATTTTCATAGTAAATATTTTTCAAGGTGCTCTCTAGGATTTTGTTGAAGGCTTCTACCATGCCATTCACTTGAGGGTGATAAGATGTACTCTTCTGATGATACCTATAATTCCTCTAACATCGTGGCAATCGTTTCATTTAAGAAGTGTGTACCCCTATCACTCATTAAAATTTTAGGGTAGCCAAACCATGACAAAATAAACTCAAACATAAAATTCGCGGCTGTGGATGTGGTACAATCTTTTACAGGCTAAACCTTTCCCCACTGGGTCAAGTATTCAGTTGTTGTAATAATGTATCTAGCCCCCATCTTTTTCCCTAGTGGATGAATTGGACCCACAGAGTCTATCGCCCACTTATCGAACACCTACAACATTACTTGTGTATTTAGTGGCAACTCTTCCCTTCATGATGGTCCCTTTATCCGTTGACAAACATTGCATGCTCTACAATAGGTCTTCGACTCCTAATGTACCGTCGGCCACCAAAGCCCTCAGCGTAGGATCTTCTGCGCAGTCACTTTGCCTACATAATGACCTCCTACTACTCCTCCATTTGCTTTTGCAAGAATTCTTGGTCATTCATACTTTGGGACATATCTACCAATATTTCATCAAAGCCTATTTTCTATAAACGTCCGACAATCACATAAAAATCAGTCGCTCAGACCACTAATTCTTTCTTCTGTTGCGTCGAATATCCTTCTGTGGTCGTTCCTGTAGAAAAAAATTGAATTATATCTTAGAAGTGATCGTTCGCGACATGAAAAATGAAGAGTTGCACATCAAGCAACCCATCCCCCAAACATGTAGGCTCATCACCCGTCTCAACCCGCGAAAAGTGATCAGGACTAGCATTCAAGCGTTCTGGCTTTATAATTACCTCAAAAATTATATTCCTCGAACAGCAAAAACCACCTGCAAATACCTTGCTCCCCCAAAACAGGCTTGTTGACCAAATATTTCATAGCAGAATGGTATATATACATCTTGATGTGTGGTCCTAATAGATAGTGCCGAAATTTTTACAGTGCGTAGACCATCACTACTCCTTCACGCTATATGGTCGAGTAGTTATTTTCTACCTTCGACAACTTCCTACTCACGAATGCTATAGGGTGGTCAATATCTCCTTCGCCTGGTTGGGTCAGTGCCGCACCTAACGCAATGTAGTATACATCTGGGAATACTAAAATGGGCACGGTAACCATTTTCTCCTTCAAAACATCCAAACTTTTTTGACAATCCTTGTCCTAACAAAATGTTTCATCCTTTTTCAACAATCTTTCCATCGGCGCAGTTATTTGTGCATATGCCTTGATGAACTTCTTGTAATATCCAGTATGTCCCAACGTTGCGTGCAGCTGCTTAATGTTCTTCGAGGCCTCCAAATTGATGATGATTGCAATCTTGGCAGGGTATACCATCAATCATTGCTTACAAACAACATGACCCAAGAGTATCCCATATGGGACACAGAATATGCACTTCTTCAGGTTACAGGTGATCTGATGTCTTGGACAGGTATCTAGCATGAGGTGTAGACTAGCAACATGGCGCTTTACAAATCAGAATAATGTCCAGTCATCAAAGTAGACCTCTAAAAATTTATGGATAAATCCCTTGAAGGCAGCAATAACTACGAGAGAAAATATTGTGAGCGCATTCTTGAGTCCAAAAGGCATCACTGTGTATTGAAAACAACCCCATTCATTTGTGAAGGTGGTGTTGGGCCTCAAAATTACTCTTTCCCTAGCAACTCTTCTCATCCCTTTTCTTTGTTTTTCCATGAATAAAATGCATTCTTATCATCAATGACCAGTATATATTGTCTTAAGGAGGACATTTAGTAATTTACATGTTATGCTTTTATGTTTTGTTGTTTGAAAAAATTTTGTCTTTTAGCTACGGAATGCATCCTATTCTACAGCTAATCGGCTATTCCCTAACTACCTTCATGCTTTAATAGGTTACAGGTGTCAAAAAAGGAAACCAGATACATGGGCATCTCTAGAATGGTCATGATATGGATCCTATCCTATTCAACCATCCCAAATCGACAAAGAAACCAGCTCAAGAGCACAGTCAAAGGTGGAGTCAAACGAGGAAACCCGGAAGCAATAGGACTATGTGTCCAATAGGACTCTATGTCCATTCTTCATGACTATTTAATAAATCCGACAGCTTCTGTTGTAGCATTTACTTGAACTAGCCAATGGTGATAACAGTTTCATGCAACTACCTTGCTAACTTAAAGTCACCTGTAGCTGATCACCTATTCACGCAGAATTGTTGTAATACGTGGACCAACTGTAGTTATATTCTCTCAAAAGATAGTTAGGATTTTTCTTTAAATATCAGCTGTAAAGAACTTGAAAGGAGTTCGAATTTCCTCATGTATTAAGCTCAGACTTACTATTTTGTAATTTGAAACTTATTTCCATTTTTTTAATATGAAGACCATATGTTTTATGGGCATATGAAAGAGGTTCTTGGAGATTGATTAAGAAAGCATAACCTGATCAATTGCAAAGGGCCCCTACGCTGAATGAGGTTTTATTTCATTTTTTTTGGTATTTTTCTAGTTAAACTGTAAATTCATCATTTCCTCTCACAATGTTCATAATCATTTTCGTACTAAGCTTGTTGATAATGCAACTTTTATCATTTTCTTACTAATGCAGAATAGCTTCTTTTTGCTTAATTTCTTTCTAGTTTTTATCAGTAGTTAGAAGTTGAAATTCAGTAGTATAATTTAGTTTATTTCATTTACTATTTTACTAGTCTTTAAATTTTCAAATAGACTGTAGTTTTTTTTAACCCCGTACAGAAATTACCTGCATACAAATTCTAAATCACAGGAAAAAAATAAAAATGCGAGAGCATAACACATAAAACACATATACACAGAGATTCCCACTGGATCCCAAAACCGGGACTACCAGCTTGATTTTTCATTATATTCCTTTCAATGTTACAATACATATTTATACATGCCGAAGCATCCAATACCATGGACCGAAAACCATCAAGTCCAATACCATGGACTGAAAACCATCGCATCCAAAAAACATGTGCGAAAATCATGCACAAAACCATAGGTGGTTCCGCCCAACCTAACATAGGGCTCAAAACCAAAATTTTCCGGGGCGCTGCCCCAGACCCCATAAAGTGGGGTTACGAGTACCCCTCAATCCCCATGTTAACTATGTGGAAATTATATAACACAACCCAACAATCTCCCACTTGTTGTTTTCTTTCCACAGGGGGCCACAGGAGAGCTTAGTCATTTTTCCAGCCCTGAAATGCCCATTATTTCTCTACACCAAGAGAACTTCTTAGAGCTCACAGATTTTGTCAATGCATCTATAGTATTCTTCAAAGTGTCCAGCTTTACCAGCAACACCTTTTTGTCTTCTATCATATCCCTCACCAAGTGATACTGAACATCAATATGCTTTGTCTTTGAATGATAAGCAGGGTTCTTTACCAAGAAAATTGCACTTTGGCTGTCACAGTATATCCTTGTAGCTCCCCATACTAACCCCATACTTGAACACAATCTCTACAACCAAACCACTTCCTTGCTTGCATGAGTGGCTACCATGTATTCTGCCTCTGTAGTTGATAGTGCCACTACAGATTGTTTCTTACTCATCCAACTGACTGCACCTCCAAATAGGTTAAACACATACCCACTTGTAGATCTTCTTTGATCCACATCTCCAGCTCAGTCTGCATCAACAAAGCCATGGATATCCAAAACTCTGTCCAATCCTGGTCTTCCTTGGTAGCAAAAACCATAATCACTAGTGCCACGCAAATACCTGAAAACTCGCTTCACTGCTGTCCAG
>APFE030512517.1:0-18311 GCA_000404065.3 Pinus taeda
ACTTAAGTCTCTTCCTCTTCCTGAAGATTTTCCTCTGCCTCTGCTTTGACTTCTATGTTGAGATTGTCCTCTACCTTGATTATTATATCCTTGTCCTTGAAAATTGCCTCTTTCTTGATTGTATCCTCTGCTTTGAAAATTATTTCTTCCTCTGTTAAAATTGTTTCCTCTGCTTTGACTTTGACCTCAATTATGCGCTGCTTGATTTTGATTCCCTCTGCCTCTGCCTCGAGAACTGTCTGCCGATGACTTACTAGTGCTGGCCTTTGTGAGAAAAACACCTTCACTAACTTTTTTCTTCTTTCCAAAAGTTTTATCATGTTGAGTCAACATTTCATAGAGTTCATCAAACTTTAGTTTCTCTAATTTCCCAGTTACTTGTAGAGTCTCCAAAAAATGCGTGTAGGAAGAAACAAGTCCAGCAATTACAATTGTGACCATAAAGCTATCATCAATTGCGGGAAAACCAACATTAATAATTTCTTGCCTAATATTCTTAAAGTCTTGAGATATATTCAAGAACATCACCGCCTTCAGTTAATTTTTGTTGCAACAATTTTAATTGTAGATCGACTTTCTTTGATTCTGGCTGAGTATCAAAGAGGTCTTTAAAAGTTTTCAAGGCAGACCATGCATTTGTAGCATTTTCTATATGAACATACATTTAATCATTCGCAGAAGATTTAATAAGAGCTAAGGCTTTAGCATTCTTGATTTCCCATTTTGCTAGTGCAGTTGCATCTGTGGGTTTATTCGGCTTAACATCTCCATCACATATACCCTGCCATAATTCATTGTAAATGAGAGTGCTTTCGATGAGACGATGCCATGTTTTATAAGATTATGTGCCTTCAAGTTTGTCGGAATCAGAAAACAAATTAATCAACTTAGACATTTTAGCGTTGAAGCGTCGCACCAAGAATCAGAACAGAAATGACAAGATAGTCAACACAACACACCACGCAAAACAACACGATCTATCGGGGCTTGGCCTTGACCCTCGTATAGTTGTTGAAGCAGGAGAAAAATGACTGAGCTTTGCACTTGGCTCTAGTCAATTTCTCAAAAATTACAGGGCAACTTTCAAAATTTGACTTTTACAATGATGCTCTTGCAAAACTTGGTAAAAAAAATAAAATTACCCCCCCTCAAAGCAAAATTACTTTGAGTTACAATGTGATGATCCCAAAGAACTTAAAAAACAAATTACTCAACACACCTTATATCACCAATTTACAAATTAAAAAACTCCTTATTACTCCAAAAAAAAAAAATACAAATCACCTTATTGCTCCAAAATTTTTTACTCCCCTAAGCATTTACAAATAATAATTCCCCAAAAAAATATTACAAATAATAGTAAATTCCGAAAGAAAAACGAACTAAGCTTGACTCACGAAGTTTAAAATGCACAATGATTGGCTATTGTGATGAGAAGAAAGGGTATCGTCTTTTGACCAATGGAAAATTCATTGTGAGTAGGGATGTCATTTTTGATGACACTAAGAGTAAAAGTGCTGAAGAAATTGAAAATCTTCTTCACAAGTTAGAAACTAAGGGAAGTAAAAGAAATGGAAAAATGCAAAGTCAACCAACTTCACCAAATTGGTATGAGCTTGATTTTCCTTCCTCTGAAGATGAGTCATCCAGTCCATCTACATCAACAACATCATCTGGGTCTTCTACCAGTTCATCCGCATCTCCAAGCAACATCAGTTCTTTTGACAATGATTCTCCACATTTTTCCCCTGAACGACGAACGTCAATTTATATTAATCCACTTTACAATGATGGAGACTTTACAGAAGCGCAAACAAGTGAGCACCAACTACCAAAATGGGCAGTTCAACTTTTGAAAGATGTAAAGCCTGATGAGCAGAATAAAACAGGCACCAGAAGGGCACATAGAAGTGAAGGCAATTTTGCTTTGATAGCAAATGATTTTACTAAACCTTCCACATACAAAGAAGCAGTGAAACATAAAGAATGGCAACAAGCTATGGTTGAAGAATATCAGAAAGTAATTGATAACAACACTTGGAAACTTGTTGATTGTCCAGCAAATGTTACACCCATTGGATGCAAATGGGTTTACAGAATTAAGTATAATAAAAAAGGAGAACTTGAAAAGTATAAAGCACGACTTGTTGCAAAAGGTTTTGCGCAGCAGGAAGGCATTGATTATGAAGAAACTTTTGCTCCTACAGCAAAATGGAACACCATTCGATTAACACTTGCATTAGCGGCTCAAAAAGGATGGAAAGTTCATCAAATGGATGTGAAAAGTGCTTTTCTCAACGGGGATTTACAAGAGGAAGTGTATATGACCCAACCGCCAGGTTTTGAAGTTGAAGGACAAGAACATAAAGTCTGCAAATTGATCAAGGCTTTATATGGATTAAAACAAGCTCCCCGAGCTTCTTCGTACCGAAATGTAAAGTAGTGTTTTCCTTCGGATATTTATAGCCAATGGCCATAGAGTTATGGAGCCAGGGATTTTGAGTTGTGTTTACCTAAATCCAAGGGTTACGAGAGGATAAATTTTAATGGCGTCCGTTTCTATATCGTTTCTCGTCCTTTTTCTTATTTTTTTATTTTGTTTCAGACATCTTTTCGGTGGAATACAAGATCTGTATGAAAGTTTCGTTTGAAAAAAGAAGTCCAAGCTTATTAACAATTTTTGTATAGTGGCTCTGCAAAATTTGGGTTGAGGGCAATATCATAGAGTCCTTTTACAGTAACATACATATATATATATATTCATTCAATGCAAGTGCTTAAATAAAGGTTGGTTATAACAATTAAATAATAGAATTTTCAATCTCGGTTTCGCGTCTCTTCAATTAGCTAGTTGAATAGTTATTATGAGCTTAGTTTTCTAATCAAATACATGTAATTAAGTTCAACTTGCTTTCCTTTGTATGTTTCTTTCCCTATTTACCATAAAATAACAAGTATTGTATGTATTTACCATAAAATTTGAGTTAAATATGTGCGACTAATAAACTAGTAATTACAGGAAGAAAATGCTTTGTTAGTAAAGCCATTTTTCTTCATTTACATTTTCCTCATTTCTTTTTAATAACTGGGATTTAGATTCATGTTCTTGAGTGAAATTTGTAATCCTCATTGCCTTATTTTTAAATATCTTTTATTTATTTATTTCCTTAAAAAAAATAAACTTACGCTACAATTCTGAGTTAACTGGGCAATGATAATTTTGCTAAGGATTTTCTGTTTGTATCGTGACTTGGGTTATTGAAATATCTATCACACTTATCATATATGCTGGGCTCTGTTATGATTAATTTATTTCAACTAAAAGCAATTTAGTTGGCGGCCCTGTGTAGAGTTTCCACATGGGTTTTCATGTATGTTCATTTACTTTGTGCATTCGGAAGTCATGACCGTTCTAAGGTATTGTTAACCAATTTTTCATGGAATTAACCTCTTTTGTCATAAATTACTGTCAAGCTTGCAGGTTTTCATGTATGTTCATTTACTCTTTTGAGTAGGGAAGCCATGACAGTTCTACGCTATTGTTCACCAATTTTTCTTGGAATTAATATCCTTCTTCATAAATTACTGTCAAGCTTTATATATAGAACGAGTTTTATTACCATGAAGATTTTACAACCACAAGATTTCTTTAGTTACATAATACTTTGCACGGACCTCAAACTCTTCTAAATTCTCATAAAGCTCATTCAAACAAGATAATGGTAACCACGACAATTCCTCTAAGAAAAATTCATTTATTATTTCTATATACATTACTTATTAAAGACATTAATATCCCTTGTTCCGAAGAAAAATACAACAATACAAAGTATTTATGTGTAGATACCACTCCTCCCTACCAATGAGAATGGCAATCACTTATATTTCTCTCCCAATCCTTTTCACTTCTAGAACAATTTTCAAATCAGGAACCTTCACATGTTCGCCAAAGACCACCTAGTCCGAACTAGCTACAGTGTAGGCATTAGCTTGAGCACTTTGGCTTCAAATGAAATTCCACTGGTTGCACTTAGGCTTCAAATGGAATTCCACTGACCAATGAGCGTAGGAACTCTGTGTTCCTATGTCTCCCTCTGAGAGGGTCCTCTGTTTAGTCTCTTTTCATCTCCCTTTTCAGTAACCTCAGGTTTTTCATTTGAAAGTCTCCTCCCTTTCTGTTCCTAACAGAGATAATTTATCTTTGGGAGGTGAGTAACTGCCTAACTATTCTTGTTAATGAAAATTTTCCTCTAGGGACAATTTCATGGCTTGCCACAATAAACTTTTAAATAAAATTAAAATAATATTTCTAGGCTTTCTACCTAGCCCATGATTTACTAAGTTACCGTAGTAAAGTAAATTATACATTTATTTTCCATTGAGGGATATGACATCTATCATGCCTCAATCTCACAAAGTGTCAACCTAGCATTGTATCCAAAGATATTTCTTACTACGACTTTTTATAAATTATAAGGTAAATCATTAATTAATGAAAGATGTTTCCTTAAGCTAATAATAATGTAACATAGTTGTTCATTTTAATTTTAAAATAAATACTTCAACTAGCTCATTTTAATTTTAAAATAAATACTTCAACTAGCATTTTGAATAAAAAATGGTTTTGGAAATTTGTCCTACATACCTATTGCTTTACAATTTAAAATAAAAAACTTAATACTCAATCTTAGGAAGTGTCAACCTAATAGCATTGTATCCAAAGCTATTTCTTACTATGACTTTTTATAAATTACAAAGTAAAAATTATAAGGTAAATCATTAATTAATGAAGGATGTTTCCTTAAGCTAATAATAATGTAACATAGTTGTTAATTTTAATTTTAAAATAAATATTTCCATTAGTATATTGAATAAAAAATGGTTTTGGAAATTTGTGCTGCATACCTATTGCTTTACAATTTAAAATAAAAAAATTAATAGTAATATTCAATAAATTTTATATTACTATGAAATAAAATTAAAAATAAAAAAACAAAATATGATATGTAGGCAAACTCTAGAGTAATTAAGCCTTTCAACACCCTATTTCAAATATCTTAAAAAATAAATAAAATATAAAAGTGCCCACAAAGAATTAACGAAAAATCCATAATAATGTGACTAACCAAATGTAATAAATAAAAATAAAAAACGATAAAAGCATGAACTGAAACTCTATTGGCAAGATGTGCGGTTGAAAATAAAAAAAGCATGCATTAATAGAAAGAACCACCAAAAAAACCCAAACAAACAAAACCATCAGCCAAACCCACACCAAAAAAGCATCAACTCAACCTATTTTCAAAGGCGTTGATTCAATTGAAGGGAGAGCAGGGAATTTATGTAACCATTCCAGAGAAAGTAGAGGCGGTAAAACTCTTGTAGCCGTTGAAGGGAGCTGGGGAAACCCTATATATACATGTTAAGCCTTATCATCTTTCTAGCATATTCCTCCTCCTTTGTCGATATCCAGTCAAACAAACAAAAGCATCAGCCAAACCCGCACCAAAAAAGCATCAACTCAAACCTATTTTCAAAGGCGCCGATTCAATTGAAGGGAGAGCAGGGAATTTATGTAACCATTCTAGAGAAAGTAGAGGCGGTAAAACTCTTGTAGCCGTTGAAGGGAGCTGGGGAAACCCTATATATACATGTTAAGCCTTATCATCTTTCTAGCATATTCCTCCTCCTTTGTCCATATCCAGTTAGGTTATGCGAGAGCAGGGATTTTATCTAGCCATTCCAGAGGAAGTAGAGGCGGTAAAACTCTTGTAGCCGTTGAAGGGAGTTGGGGAAATCCTATATATACATATAAAGTCTTATCACCTTTCTAGCATCTTCCTCCTCCTTTGTCCATATCCGGTCAGGTTATGCTTCTGTGTTTAGTTGTCTGTGTGGTTTGAGTTTGGGTTTGTCTGTGTGGAGTTTGTGTTTGAGTTTGTCATGGTTGTGTGGCATACAGGAGGAGACTGGCTAGAAAAGGGCAGGGAAGTTGAGTTGCTTAACAGTTTTTTGGGGCTCATAGAGATGGATTATCTCTCAGAAATGGTAGGGATCAAATTTTATTTAATTTCACTGTTTTTGTTCATCTCTGTTCTGTTGCGAAAACTAATTCCATTTGATAACCTTGTATTTTTTGCTCATGGAAATGAATAAAAGAAGGAAAGAGGTGGTTGACGTCGCTGTTGTTCAAAGCCTACCTCGCTGATCCCAATTACCTGGCTTAAGAAATGAAATCGAATCCCAATTCCAGGCATGTAGAGATGGCCCTGTATCTGTATCTGTTTCTCTCCCTTTCATTACTTTAAACATGGTTCTTATATCGTTGCGGTATTGGCTAGTCCCTCGCGCCGGTATTTATATCGTTCCGGTATTAGCTACGCCCTCTACCATTCCTCCTAATTTTTCAGGAGATAGTTAAAAAGGCAGATATATTGTGTGTTATGTGCTACTTTAATCCATGGTCTTTAACCCTTATCATTTTTATTTGTAACTAAATAAAACCCTGAAACAATTTTAATATGTCAATTAAACCGACCAAAGAATTTATTGGCTCACCCTCAACCTCATTAACTGAACCAACATTGTCTTCGTTACCCTTTCTTCTTCCTGCTGGCTGGTTTATTAAATTATCCAATTAATAATATACATTTTCAAATTATTAATACAACTCTGTAAGAGTAGTTACTCTTTCTTATCATCGGTTTATTCAACTTTTAAATTAATAATAATCCAATCCAGCTCAGCTCTTTCGTGGCAATTGGGAATTCTATGTTATACTTCAATCCTTCTTTGGTGATTCAACGCCCCCATCAAGTCTCGATCCGGTCTTCGGTAGTCCACTTGTATTTGAAATGGCCCTCTACCATTCCTACTCATTTATCTCCCTCCGGTATTAGCTAGCCCGCGTATATTTGAAATGGCCCTCTACCATTCGTACTCGTGTTTCCGGGAGATAGTTAAAGGCCAATAAAATGGAATGGCCCTACATCTGTTGTTTTATATTTTCATATACAGGAGAAACCTACCATACGTTTTAAAAATCAAATTGAGTTATATCATTAATTACAATATATAATCATAATTCATAATATAATATATATTTTTATTTAAATTATTTTTTGGATGAGAAAATAAAAAATAAAACTCATATTTCATTAATAATACATTTATTGAGTTGAGTTGAGTGAATGCGAGTCTGTTTGATTCCCAAAGTCAAAGGAAGGGCAGTCCAGCAACTGAACATTCACGGCTCTCTCTCAATAATGGCTTATTTTAATGAAACAATTATACACCAAATGTCCAAGTTTTCTCATGTATATAGCATGTAAGGTTGAATATAGAAAATGAAACAATTATACACCAAATGTCCAAGTTTTCTCATGTATATAGCATGTAAGGTTGAATATAGAAAAATGGCACTGAGTGTGATACATATGCAAAAAAAAATACATATACATCAAGGTTTTAAATGACGTCTAGACTCCAAAAACCATAAAGCGACAACCTACAACCTACAAGCTACATAAATTACTACATATGATCAGATTTATTCCCACCTAATGGTGCCATTGTAAATAACTCGTTTAATCCCATGCATGTCAAAAGTATAATATCATTGTACTATGCCGTTGAAAGTTTTATAATGGAAAGATATGCTGGCAATGCCACATAAAAATGACGCTCCTTGAATAGTTGGATACATTTGTTCTGATGTGAGATCACTAATTGAGATTAGAAATCACAAGGGTTGGTGTGGAGTGGAGTTGTTGCTTAAGCTGTTAAAAGCCATTATTTCTTATTAGATGAAGGGAAGGAAAGATACTTGTTATTCCCCATGAGTATCTAATTTAAGGTCCAAGTAATAGGCAGAAAACGAAGCAGGAGCTTTATTTAGAAGTTAGGAAGTTGGAGGAGGTTGTGGAGCTATATGAGGTATCTATGATGAGGCTAATCTTGGATGATTTGTATCTTCTCTAGACGTAGGTATTCTTGAGTCATTGATGAAATTTAGATACAGAATTTGCTCTGTTACAAATGAACAATTTCCAGGAAAAGCATAGAACATATATTCCCTGAGAGTCTACAGAAATACGTGCCTAACATGGTAAAGGTGCTCTTATTAAGTGTCATTGTAAACAAGGATGTAATCTGGACTAAGTTATCAGGTTTAGTGAACTTGATTCTTTAAGATCAAAATTGCCAAATTTTGTTTGATCCCTAATTTGTTAGATTAAAATTTGAGATCACTAAACCTTAAGGTGAACTTGAATATGTGAGTGAACTAGAAAATATTCATCAAAATTCATTGGAGTTTGATTGGGGCTTGACTGATGAATATAAAACAATTAACAAAAAGAAAGGTCTTAGGTTTGAATAAAAGTAGCAATCTTCACTTTTATATTTAGAGAACTAGAGTTGTTTTCAGCCATTAAGGATCTACCATATGGTTTTGGTTTTACCAAAGCATGATGTGGAACTCCAGTTTTGCCATAAGTTTTTGGGCATGAACTGTTGCTGAGTTTGGTGTTCTCTGTGTCCCTCTCCATTGAAAAGAGGTCCTTTTTAAGGATAAATGGAATATCCTAGAGGCGTGAAGGATTTAACAAGGCTAATGGGCGTCTCCATCTTGTGGAAAAAAGGTGTCAAGCATGTCCTTTCATGAGACAGCTAAAGCACCATTCCAATGGGGAGATTAGAGGTCTTAGTATAAAGTGAAAATGTGGACTCTATTGGGGTCAAAAGCTTGCCGTTCTTGCCTTTTAAGTGGTAGGATACTTTTGTTACTGCAATTTGGCTTCATAACGTATAATTCTAGAGGTATTTTTTTAAGTAGTGAAACATCTAACGCATTTTCAGCGAACCATCCCAATTCAACTGTTCAACTTGTATGGATGGTTAAATTCAACTATGCCAATCTTCCCTTCATTGCTTTTAATATTGAATCATCTTTACCATTTTATGTTTGTTGGAAGATGAGAGAAGCTGCATCATAAGCCTTCATAAAGAATGTATCCTAGTGCTACTCTGTTTGCCTCAACGAAATTTGCAGTCTGGGTGCTACTTAATAGGAGCTTACAATCAACATGGCTTCTCAAAACACGAGTACTTCTGAAAATTTTGATGATAAAGATATGGCATAATTTGGACAAAAATAAATTGCAAGGCAAGCCAATCAATAGATAGTTTGCATATTTGAAAGGAAGTATTCCGAGTTGTTATTATTTAAAATAGAAAATTTTGGCTACATAAGGGGTTTCGGGGACATTGCATAAAACAAAGACTTAGTTTTTTAGGTAATGGAGGGTTTTCAACACTTGCTCTACATATATAATTGAAGAGAAACTAGGATGAACCGAGAAGGGTGAAAAACAAGGAAGAATGAGATGAGAGGCTTTTTCTCAATCCCTTGTTTTCCTAAGCCCTTGATTTAATCGAGGGTTACAGAGTTGTCATGCATCCCTAACAATGGTAAAGGTCAATCATCCCACCATTGCCTACTGCCTACAAGAAATAATTGGCCTACCCAGCTAAAAAATGTTTTCCAAGGGATCGCTGACATGTGGTAGAACTAAAATTACTGAAGCAAAGAGGGAGGAGAAAAATTATAGACATATTCACTTGATCACGATATAACCTTTATTTATAGTCACAATGTGTATGTATGTACACAAAGCATAATTTGATTTCCATCCTAGATGCAGCAAATGTTTTATGTATACTGAATAATCAATTGGCACTATACAAGGGATTGCCAGATTCTTAGAGACTAGCAACATCACCAGGCTGAGATGGTGAGGAGGGGTTAATTTTTCCATGCCAAAGAGATGAAACCTAAGGATTCATCTAGAGAATATGCTTCACAATAATTTTAGAGAAAAATTCTAGCTTGGCTCCTTGGATAATCACTTAAATTGGTAAATTTGTATATCGCTAATTCTATAAGAATATGCCACTGATCCCTTCCTTCCAGACTGATTTTTCTTTCGGTTCCCTCAAAATCTAAAATTCCCATTATTTTCTTTGCGACGAAGAGCTTCTCCACATTCAACCGTTCTGCACTATCCCTTGCCATGTTGGGCTCCCTAGATTCAAAAAATGTAGAGAAATGTTCTAAAGCATTTTGAAATCAAACTTGGAATTGGTAAGCATTTAAATGAGCTTCATATTCTCCAAGTGTTACGACTTTGGGGGATAGGGCATGATCTAGTTTGAGTATTTTCACTAGGGGTTCAAGGGAATCTCCTAAAATATTATATAACTGTAACATAAAATTTACTGCGATGCATTCATCTTGCTCAATTTTCAGGGTAGACAATTCCACCTAACTCATATGTTTTGACACTGGACAGAACTCAAACTCTAGGTCAAGCAATTGAGCAAACTCTATGAGCCTCTTGCCAGTGGCCAACAAAGAGGAAGTAGGGTTTTGGCCTAGTGTTGGGGCAGGGATACCTGCGATATTTATTTTTTGGGGTTTTCCGCCTAGCCTCATCGTGAATGCATGCAATAAAGCTACACACTGTACACCCTGCACAATCCCGAAGTCGACTATGTGAATTTTCTCTGCCTTGTCTTATAAAATAAATTACTTTAATCACTAAAGTCATTGCTAAGGTTAATTGTATATTAGGCTACTTCCGCAGGCCTAGACACTTAGGTTTGTGCAAAAGTACCTACTTGAGCTACAAAACATCAACACTTTATTGTCTGAATTTTGGACAAGGCCATCATGCTGGTTTTATGCTTTTGTATGCTGTGTGCTTAGCCATTTCTTTCATGTGCATTCATTTCTATTTCCATTCATGTCATCATTCCTAAACTCATTATTTGTTTACTATTAAATTCAATCCTTGATGATAGGGGTTTGCCTAGGATTTTGCTTCCCTTAGAGTTTGTCGGTAACTCACTAATACTTTATTTATCTCAACTCTTTTCTATTCATCCTACCTCGTGAGGCTCCTCCTGCTTAGGAACTAAAAGTTCCTCCTCTGTATGCAACTTGAGCTCCCTCTCAAGCGATACTTGCATGGCTTTCTGCTCGTCGAACATTAGAGCCCTGCATACCATTGTCCACTAACTGGTAGGAAGGTACACCTGGTAGTTGTGGGGTTTATCCGTGTACCCCACAAGTATTCCCAACTTAGCTGTTGGATCTAACTTCTTTCGGGCATCTTTGGTCACATGATAGTAAATTGATTGTCCAAATATTCGGAAGTGACTCACATCTGGTCGCTTCCCGGAAAAGGCCTCCATAGGTGTCTTCATTCCTAATATATGGTACGGGCTTCTGTTCTGCAAGTATACTGCTGTATTGCACGCATCAGCCCACAAATGTAGTGGTAGGCTTTGGTCATGCAACATCACTCGAGCTACTCCCACAATCGGTCTGTTCTTCCTTTCGGCCACCCCATTTTGCTGTGGGTTATGGAGTATCGTCAACTTCCATTTAATTCCTTATGCAGTGCAGAAGTCCTTAAACTATTGGGAGATATACTCTCCACCATTGTCGCTACGCAAGGATTTTACTTTCTTTCTAGATTCTTTCTCTGCCAAGGATTTAAACACACAAAACCTCAAGAAGGTCTAATCCTTCTTTTGCATAAAGTAGATCCAGCATCTACGAGAAAAATCATCAATAAAAATAACATAGTACCTCTGTTTAGCGGTGAAGGCTGTAGAGAAAGGTCCACAAACATCTAAGTGAACTCACTCTAGGATTGCTCCATCTCTACTGTCTCGATCCAGAAAGGAAGATTTCACATACTTACGCAAGGTACAACCTTTGCATGTATTTGCCTGCTCCAGTTTTCCCTTGGGAAGTCTGGTATAAATCTGCTGCATAATCTTCAGGGCTCCATGGTGCAAGTGGCCCAATCTTCTATGCCATAGCTCGCAAACATCTTGGCTCTGCACCATCTCAGCTTTGGAGCTCAATGCAGCACAATCGTCTACCTCTAGCTTGTAGAGATTCTTTACTCAAATCCTAATTCGCTTGGTCTGTCCGGTGCCGATATGTATCAGAAACACTTTTCCTTCACTAAAAAATACATCATAGCCTTTATCTTCTAGCATAGAAATGGACACAAGATTCTTCTTCAGACCTGGTACATACTTTACATCAATCAGGGTGAGAGGAGCTCCATGCTCCCTCTGAAACACAACCATACCTTCACCTAAAACATGGTACCTTCCATCACCGCCCATCCTAATCCGCATCTAGAGATCCTTCTCCTCCAAGGTACTGAAATGATTCTTATCACGTGACATGTGGAATGAAGCTCCATTGTCCAGGTACCACACACATCCCACAATGGATGAAACCATGCATGCAATAAGAGAGAAACCCAACTCAAACTACGAAGCCAGTCCCTGACCATTAGAACCCTTCGAGGATCCCTTCCTGGATTTCTTCTGTGGACAATTTGTAGCATAATGGCCCACTTCATGACAATGAAAACATCGCACTTTCGATTTGTCAAACTTCTTCCCACCATGGGAAGAACTGGATTTGGAATGAGATGCCTTCCCTTTCCCCTTCCTCGCATTACTCGCTAAGGCTATATTTTCCTCATCATCTTGTTTTGATGGGGATCCATCTCTGGTGCTTCTTCTTATCTCCTCCTACATCAGATCTGACCAAAGTCGTTCCCAATTTGGCAATATTTCTCTTCCATTAACCGAGTCTTGGTAGCTATGCCTGCTCTTAGGAAGACTGAGGAGTGCAAGACTCACCATGTCATCATCGACTGTCATGATCCCTACGCTTCCAAGCTCATCCCTGCAGGTGGTGAGCTTGTTTAGATATGTAAAGATCGTGTCGCCCTTTTCACACTTGATTTTTCAAAGCTTGTCTTTCAGCACCAACTTCCTTTGGTCGCTACTATTCTGATATAGATCTTTCAATGTTTTCCACATCGAAAACAATGTCTCCTTCCCATGGGGACTCTAGACTATGTGGTCTCGAACTCCCTCCAGAAGGATTCTCCTTGCTCTAGCCACACATTTCTTCCATTATGCCAATTCAGTAGCAAGAGATATTCACAATAGAATATTCCTACAACTGATAGTACACTGTCCCTCCATCTGATCTCAACTGGGTCTCTCACTGAACTGACATGCATGAGTTATTTATGAGAGAATATTCAATTATTTAAAGTGCAGCAGCTACATGCATGCATGCATTAACTAACCGAACTCACAATTAGTTCAACAAACTCTTTGAACTAATGAGCTAACTAATCACAACTCAAATTACAACTCATCCTTATCTCTTTAACTGATGGATAAATTCCTCAATTAGTGGAGAAACTTTGCATGTTTTCACATAGACTTTATGTTTGATTTTCTACAACTAATTAACTGAAGAAGAATTAATTAATTATTTTACAAACAACTGCTAAGATCAAATTCAAATTTTACTTCTCTATTTTAGTTCAGGGACTAACTAAAATAGGAAAGTATCCTGAAATGCTATTTATAGCAGTGCTAAATTTAGCACTTCTATATTTAGCATTTCAGGTTGCTATTTTCTACATTAAATTTGTAAAAGCACCAAATCTTCTTGAAAGGGGATTTCATGCATTTATATATATGAACACAATGGTGGAAAAAAATACCATATGTTTCATGCAATTTTGGTATATATATATACACACACAACAAGTCATCAGGGTAAAAAAAACATGGTATGGTTGTCATCATAGTTTTCCCTCAGAAGCTATATAAATTAGTTTTCCATCCCTTTAAGCTCACTTTCTGTTTATTTAATCTCTTTAATTAGTTCATATAGTTTCTTGATTGCTACAAATACATGTATAAAGCTAAAAGTGCCCACTATTTTGAAATTATATCCAAAACAATAGACAATGACATTCAAAATCTCCAAACTTTCACTAGAAACTAACAAAAAAATAGGCACCAATAATCTAGAAAACATGATTAATAGATAGAAAGATAAACCAAGAAAGGCTTATTAGTATCCAATGAAATACGAAGAGGATATACCCATGGGAACAAAAGTACAACTAGTTCAATACATAGCAAAAACACAAGAGTGCAACAACATCTCCTATAGCTACGCCAACAATAGAAGAAGAAGATCTTATAGCTAAAAAGAAAACTACAAAAGGCTAGAAGAATAACTCAAAGAAGGAAAGATGCGGAGAAATAAAAGAATAACTCAAAGAAAGAAGGATGTAGAGAAATAAAATGGACACGTTTAAGAAAAATGCCATCAAGAACATATCAAGTGAAGTTGAAAGTAGTCCAAGAGGTTAGAGCAATTTGGTAGCTCGCTCCTAACTTCATTAGGCATCTTTCTAGATTTGTTCCAACATATGTTTGGTGAAATCCACATAGGTTTGGCACACTAGGCTAACCCAATAACTTTATTAAGGATTCCATCCATAAATGTGGAGAAGCAGTGCTTGAGTTTCTCCAAAAAAAATCTTGGATTTCAAAAAAAGAAAAGAAATTGTGGTGCTAGAATTAGAAGTTGATGCTAAAAAAAGGAGAGAAAAGAAATTATTTGCTCCTCTAAATTATCAAAATGCACAATTACACTAGATTTTTTTGAAATAGTTTATTCAAAAAACCACCTTATTATAAGTTAACACCATTTTGGATCACAATTTCGTTCTAGAATGTAAGCCTCTCAATTATAATTTGATTTCCATGTTTCAAGAAATAAATTATACTTCTTAATAGAATCTAAAAACTACATTCTATCCGCATATTAAAGAAATCTTATATCGAACCACTGCTCATATCTCATTAATATAACTAAAAATCTAAATTACAAATCGACTTCAGCATTTTAATTTTACAATGGCTTGATGCATGAATATCAAATAATTTTTTATTAAAAAATTATAAATGCAAATTTAGTAAAATATGGCAAATCCCTAATTAAAAGCGAATATATATATTCTAAAAACGAAAATGTAAACTAAAAAAGAAACGTCTCAACTGAAGAAAAAGAAAAGCACGTCTATGCCTGCTTTTTAATTATACCTACATTTTATGGATTGATAGGTTGCACAAATTTTAAAATTTGAACGCATTTGTGGAGGGAAATATAAACGTTATCACTGTATCCGTTGAGAGGAGCGTTATATGCATCCGTTGAAGTAATCTTATCATTGTATTCGTTGAAAGGAACGTTATATGTCTGCCTTGAAAGCAATGTTATATATTATTTAATCACGAATGTAGGTGGTATAAAGAAAGATATTCCATCAGGAAATTTCATATGGTGTCTGAGTCTAATTCTGTGAATGTCTTATGGTTAATCCTGAGTGTATGCCGGTGTCAAGCTGGTCACTTCGTATGACGGGGAAATTCGGTCATCCAATGCTGGAAGGGCGGTCGAGTGTGCTCTCTCTGTAATGGCTTTGAAATCTTATTTCAATTTCAGGTACATGTTATTTTAATATATTTGCACTCTGCTCTGTTTTTCTTCGTTGTCATTTCAGCGATCCCACTCATGTGAGGTCTTATTATTTCATTTTCCTTCTGCTGGTTTGATTCTTTTATGGTTTCTTTCTCAATCGGTCAAATTTATTTGCACTGTGCTTTTCTCTGTTCTTTTTAATTCATTTCGGCCATTGAAATGCATGTCTATGTCTATCGAATCTAGTGCAAGGCATTTCTTTCATTTCTGTCACAATTATTTCAGAGAAATCGCTTCCATTCTTTTATGTGATGAATAGTAACCTCCATGGGATTCGATTACAACTACTTTACTCTCAGAGCAACCTCAATCCATTCATTTCAGTTTTATCATTTTATTTTCCTTCTGCTTTTGTCTCCTCTAATAGATTTAATAGTTTCTTTTTAATTCATTTCTACCATTGTATCTCGAATCTTATATTGCAGGGCATTTCTTTCATTTCGCTGAAAATTATTCAAGTGATCCATTCCACTGTTTTATGTTGCAGGGCATTTCTTTCATTTCGCTGAAAATTATTCAAGTGATCCATTCCACTGTTTTATGTTGTATCGTTGAAATGGATAGAAATAGAACCTACATGGGCTTGATTGCCCATAATTTCCTCTGAGCTCTACCTTCAAAGCAAACCCTCGTTTGGTCATTTCAGCGATCCCACTCATTTGAGTTTTCTTATTTCATTTTCCTCTTGTTAATTTCTTTAGCTCGGCTACCAATCCATCTCATAGTTAGTCTGTTCTCCATTCGGTTGATTTAGATTACCTCGTCATTAAACAGATTATTAGAATAAACGACTAAGAATGTGAGTTGAGTTGAGTGAATGTGAGTCTGTTTGATTCCCAAAGTCAAAGGAAGGGCAGTCCAGCAACTGAACATTCACGGCTCTTTCTCAATAATGGCTCTGCTCTCTCCCCATTAATTTCAGGTACATATTATCATTAATTCATTTGTACTCTGTTTTTCATTTTCCGTAATATACTTTTAATTCATTACCGCCATTTTAATGCATGTTCATTTATCTCAAATCTGATGCAGGTTATTTAAGAGGTTCGATGGAAAACAACCTCCAATTGAAGAGTTCCTACATCATAATCAATGTTTAGGGATTCAATTACAGGTACCTCAATTCTTTCCTTTCATTTCAGATTTCTTTAGGTTAATTTCTTCCTAGTCAACCACAACAAGAATAAGGTATTTTTATTTTATTTTTTCTTTCTGTTAATTCCTTCTTTCAACGCTAAATTGAAATGTCAAATCAGCCCTGTAATGAGTATTTACTTTTAATTGAGTGAAATCCAAATGTCAAACCAACCCTGTAATAAGTATTTTTGTTAATTCCTTCTTTCAGCCCTGTAACAATGGAAATTGAGGCGTCAAACCAACCATGTAATGGTTTTTTTTTTTTAATTGAGTGAAACACAAATGTCAAACCAGTCCTGTAATTAACCATATAGAAAACATTTCAGACTATAGCATCATCAATTTGTGAGATGATATTTCAATTTAATTTAAAGCTTGGTATATATATTTTAAATAAAGATTCAAATGCAAATGCAAGTGATGTTTTTTAAATTTATTATATATATTTTAAATAAAAATTTAAATAAAAATAATAATTTCTGGTCTCACCTAAGTTGTCTCAATTATTAAATTAGTGTGTAATTTGTCAATCTAAAAATAATATTTTCCTAAATAATTTCTTTATTATTATTATTTATTTTATTTTATTTTTTAATTATTTTAAAATTTAGATAATTAATATTTTTATTAAATTCTACACTATATTTTACTAATAATACTAAAATAATATAATATATAATGAAAAATTGTTTAAAATTGATTTTAAATATGCGTTTTATTAAATGTCTCAACTACAATACATATATATAAATTTTTATAGATCTAGATGGGGTTAGAGTAAGCTTGGCTAAGCCAAGCTAAGCGAAAGCTAGAGTAGGTTTTCCTAGGCTAGGCTAGAGTAGGCTAGGCTAAGCTAGGCTAGAGTAGGCTAGGTGAGGCTAGGCTAAGCTAGGCTAGGTGAGGCTAGGCTAAGATAGAGCATGGTAGGTTATGCTAGATTAGAATATGGTAGTCTAGTGTTAGGCTAGGAATATATTAAGCTAGGGTAGCGTAGGCTAGGCCACGCTAAAGTAGGCAAGGCTATTGTAGGGTAGGGTAGGCTAGGCTAGGCTAGGAAAGAGTTTGCTAGGCTAGGCTAGGCTAGGAAAGAGCAGGATAAGCTAGGATAGGAAAGAGTAGGTTGGGTTAGGCTCTGAAAGAGTAGAGTAGGCTAGAGTAGGCTAGACTAGGAAATGCCATAGTAGGTTAGGCTAGGCTAGGCTAGGCAAGGCTAGGGTAGACTAGGTTAGAGTAGGATAGGTTAGAGTAGGTTAGGCTAGGCTAGAGTAGAGTAGAGTAGAGTAGGATAGGATAGGCAAGGCTAGACTAAGCTAGGCTAGAGTACAATAGGGTAGGGTAGGGTAGGCTAGAGTAGGCTAAGCTAGAGTAGGGTAGGCTAGAGTGGGTCGGGCTTGGGTAGGGTAGGCTAGAGTAACCTAGGCTAGGGTAGGCTAGGCTAGGCAAGAATAGGTTATGTTAGGAAAGAGTAGGCTAGGCTACGCTAGGCTAGGCAAGAGTAGGATAGGCTAGGCTAAAGTAGAGTATGCTAGGCTAGGCTAAGCTAGGCTAGAGTACGATAGGGTAGGCTAGGGTAGGTTAGAGTAGGCTAAGCTAGAGTTGGCTAAGCTAGAGTAGGCCAGGCTAGACTAGGCTAGGATAGATTAGGCTAAGGTACGGTAGGCTAGAGTAGAGTAGGTTAGGCTAGGGTTAGGTTATAGTAGGCTAGGGTAGGCTAAGGTAG
>APFE030512519.1:0-26380 GCA_000404065.3 Pinus taeda
CGCTTCCAAGTTTGTACGAACAATCGGGTTGATAAAATGAGAGACAGGAAGCCTCAGGAGTTGTAGCATTATTGCTACAATACTGGAGCTCACCAACGATGAGCGAGGATGGACAAATGTCTGAGACAGTTTGCTAAGCGGATGCTCATGGAATCTTCTAGAAACTTCTCCTATGACACTTACCTCTCTGAATTCACCTAGGGATGATTAAGAGATCCAAGAAATATCCAAGTGGAACCAAATGCAACAAGTGGAATGACACTAATAAAAAACCTATAGATGACTCACACGCTTGCACACAACTATAAATGGATCCCTCATCTGAGAGATCTGGGGGCTGGAATTTTGTAATTTGCAAGGAAGCACTGATAGCTTGTATTTGAGGAAGAGCATTGTATTGTTGGTGTGATCTTGCTTTTCATGAGATGAAGAGGGCTTTGATGTTGGGAGGATGATGTTGGATTAGACAAATGGGTTGTAATTCTCCCTTCTATTTTAATAAAGTTCTTTGAGTTTTCTTCCATATAATTGTGCAATTATGAATGTTATTGTTTATGAATGCCATTGTATGTTCATTACATTTCTAATTCTGTAATTCTTATTATATAATAGATCAAGATTCTTTGACGGTTCCTTGTTATTGTGTTTCTTTAGGTACTCTCCAAGTGGGATAAGTGAGGAGAGGAGTTGCAAGCGCTGTCAAGGGGGAGAGAGATCAAGCAAGGAGTTAAGTGGAAGATCCAGGTTGGTTCCTTTCTCTCTCTCTTATCTATTATATATAGAAGAAATCCCGAATTGCTTTAAACTGTTTGTTTCTAGGGTAGCTGCCAATCCTAGAGGGCTAGTTGATCGAAAAGACACTAGTTTTCCTGGAAACACATTGAAAAATTCTTTCTTCATAGTATATGTGTTGTGGCACTTGAGTGTGTTCACATAAAAAATTCTAAGGCCAAACCTGGATTCTCATGTGTCATGGAAATTCAACATATGCCTTGTTCACCTAAGAAATACTTATAACTCATCTTAGGGTACTCATGTACAATCTCACTCATCCCACTTAACAAGTTACCAAGACAAGGCTCATCACATCCAACCTTGGTCTAAAACAATTAAGCAACACAATTTACATCTTGACATACCATAGCACCTAACATGTCTTAGAATGCCTTGGCACTATGGAGAACTTGAAAGGTATGCTTTTGACAAACAATTTAGTGGCTTTTTAGTAATATTTGTAACCTTTTCTGCATTGCGAATTCAAAGAGATAAAGGATTTTGATAAAATGTGCAAGAATTAACATGGGAAGCTCAATCACTAATAATTGTTGTTTTTCTATACAGGGAGAAGTGGAAGCAAGGAGTTGCCATCCAAAAGCAAAAAACAGAGGAAGAATAATTGCTGTCCCTCCAGAAGGGAACCGGATGTGAACAAGATCGAGTAAATCAGAGCTGAATAACCCAGGAAAGGAAGGATGGATATCGATTCAGTGAACGCGAGAAAGAAAAGTAAAGGATTAACTGATTGGCGAATCCCTCAGGATCTTCGATCCTGAGGGATCACTGTTTTACTTATCTTTGTTACCTAGATATCTCCGTCGTTACTCTTATATAGAGGAACAGCGTCGTTGAGCAAGGGGACTACTGCTTTTGTAATTTTCAGTTTCAAACAAAACTTTGATTATCGAGTCTCACTGAGACCTGGTTTATTGTACATTTTTTGATGCGTTAATATAAAAGACTTGGCGTTTATTTCATCTTTGCATCTGGAGTAACCTAAGGCGGTGTACCATTGGCAGCTAAGCGCCCGGCTCCGAAGGACACTTGCTTTTGTATCATTATACTGTGATTTATGCGTGGTTTGCTTATCTTTATTACTCGGTAATCTGATATATCTTTCATATGCTATGTTATGCTCTGTTATGATCAATGCGTTAATGGTTTTTCTCAGCAAATTCATGTAATGACTCTGCACCGTGTAATTGGATCTCTTCAGAATTGAATCGCGTGTTTTTAGTCTTAAACTAGCTATTTCTGTTACAGAGCATCGGTGTGAATGTTACTATCATTGGATTCATGTGAAATAACAACTATTGGAACTTGAAAGTAATGTTACTCTGTTTAGAAACATAGTTATCTTATCCTTCATTCTCAGATTACTATATTAATGTGAGGCGTGCATATATGGTTGATTATTGTTGTTCTATAATTCATCAATGAGTGTTGTTCCATAAAGTATATTCTATCCAGTTTGCTTGAGGCGAAAAGAATGTTATATTAGAGTGTGAATCAGTTGGTTTTGACTCGCGAGATTTAGTTCTTTTGACTGCTGTTCCATTTACTGTTGTTCCATTTACCGCTGTTCCATTTACTGCTGTTCCATTTACTGCTGTTCCATTTCCTTTTTGCTGTTCCATTTTACCTTCTGTCGTTCTATTTACTTGCCTTTGTTGTTTTGGTGTGAGAGAAGGCCTAAGGCTGTAGTTAGCCTCAGCAGATGCTGCCTAGCTCCCAGACCTATGGTCCATGCTCTAATTTCCTTTCTATCAATTTCTAGAGGGATGGGTTATCGCTTTCGTACCCTTGACTGATCAACTGTCTTGTGTGATTCTATCTTTTGGAATAATTTAGTCACAGTTTAGCATCTGTTTACTTTTGTATTTTCTGAACGCTATACTACTAAGAATTACTCGGATGAATAGCCTCGGATTGAGTTACTCTTTGCAATAACAAAACGTTCCCGGATTGATTTATTAATGTAGGTTAATTAGAGGTGTGAGAGACCCTAGTTATAGCTCTACATTTTAGCGCCGTTGCCGGGGAAAGAGTATAGCCATTTTCCCTTTACAGAGTAGTGCTCAAATCCGCTAGGGGGGAGTTGGATTTTAAAAACGGAAGGTAAGAACCTGCGTACGGAGCATGTAAAAGCCCTGCTCCACCGTCCACTCTCTTAGCAGAATTGCTGGTTGAATAGGATTTAGTAGTTTTTACAGTGCATGACTAAGCAGAAAAAGCTAGAAAAGAATATCAAACCTCCAACCAAACCCGAAAAAGCCAAAGGGCCGGTGACCCTTGGCCGAACAACCTTCATAGATGAAATCTATAAGAAAATTGAATCTCAGCCGTTGGTAGGCCCCAGAAAGATTAATTCCAAACGGCCTACTAGCTCCCTTCAGGCCACAACATCACCATCTGGAGCCTTTGCTGAGGTGCATAGTCAGACTGATGAACAGGACTTCCAAGAAATTGAAAAATCTGTTTCAGAACGACTGCAGGAAGGGAACTTAATCAACCTTTGTGAAGGAGAAGGGGAAACAGGGGAAATAGGAGAGCCAAGGTCTCCTCCTAGGATAATCCAACCGTTAAATAGCCCAGATAAGGGGAGCGTGGTAAAAATTATTATTGAAGGCACCCCATTCCCTCAAATAGAAATTCCAGATAGGGGGAGTATTATTAAAACAATCCCTGCCAAGGCCGTTCCTTCTCAACCTAGGAATACCCTCCTAGAAATTCTGGAAGGTTATTGGCATAGATTCGATCCTATGGTGCAGAATCAGCCAAATACTCAAACTTCTACATTGCAATATCCTATAGTGGATTCTGCAGTAAATGCACCCATGAAAGCGATCCCTCTTCAACACATCCCTACGTTTCATGGACTTACATCAGAGGACCCTGATGCATTCCTATTTGAATTCGATGTGCTATGTAGGGGATATGATTACACCACTGACCCCCAAAAGTTAAAATTGTTTCCCTCCACTTTGAAAGGGGCGGCTCTAAGATGATTTATGGGTTTAGGTGGTGGAGTCATAAACAAGTAGGAACAAATGAAAGAATCTTTCCTAAAGAAATATCAGGATTACTGCAGGTCGAGAGAACTAAAAGATGAAATCTTCCAAATGACAGCTAGAACAAATGAAACTTTAGAAGAATACGTAGAACGTTTCTAGTATAATTTACAGAGATCCCCCTATGCATCACTACCTCTACCTGATAATGTGTTGAAAACTGCATTGATTAGAGGCATGAAGGAACAGTGGATTGAAACATTAAATATCATGGGAAAAGGGGATATTTATCAAGAGAATTTCGCTGACATCATTGATTTATACATCAGGAGTTCAAGAGGCAGCACAAGGATAAAACTAGCAAAATATGATCGGTTTGTCAGAGATAACAAAATATCAACAGATGGAGTAACACGTGTAGAACTTGGAAATTTATTAGAAAATTTTAAAACTGATATTCTAGGGACATTAACTACACAGCTTGATAATGTGCAGGCTAAACAAAAGCAGATGGAGGCGGAACAAAATCTGGCGATTTTCTGCCCCCGATGTAGAAGAAAACATAGCCACAAGGAATGTCCACTAGATGAAGTTCAAACATGTGCTATCTGTACAAAAGATCACCTTACTGAGAGCTGCCCCTCACTTCCTGCATTGAAGGCAGTATATAAGGAAGCGGAAGAAGAACTAGAGCCAACATACTTCGTTAACCAGCGTCACCAATGGCAACCTAGGCAATCTGGTATGTTTTCGGACCCAACTTCTTCTTTCTAGCCCCTGCAGTATAATACTCAGCAATATAGTATGTGGCAAAACCAATCTCGACCCCCATTTCCGAACTGGTCATCACAGCCGTTACCTTCTCTAAATCCATGGATGAATCAAACAAGCCAATTCGGCTGGCCAAACTTTCCTTACGCCCCACCATATTGGTAGAATAACTCATATCCTCCACAATGGATCCCCCCTACTTCACAAGGTTCACCCTGGCAGACAAACTGGCCAAAATCGACATATCAGCCAACAGGAACTATTCCACTCCCTCAGCCGACTCTGCCAGCTTTACAACAAAACCCCCAGTCTAATCTGAGACCGCGACTCCTAGCCCAACCCAATCCCAATCCCAATAATAGACCGGTCCAATCCCTCCAAAGCATAGAAACATCAGAAATCATACCTGACCTAAGGGAGTGCAATGATCTTCAGTTAAGATCTGGACGTATAATAGAAACAGAGGGAGACAAAATAGTTCATATTGGAGATCAGTTACCAATAGAACAACCGTTACAACAAGAGGGTGTAAATAAGGAACAGACCCATCATCAAGCAAGTACATCCTCTCCTCCTTTCCCGGAACGATTAGTCATACCATGACCAGTGCAATATCCAGACTTTGACATTCTGAGAGAGTTACAAAACCTGTACATAAGGATTCCATTCCTCCAAGCCATTCAAGACATTCCTATATACGCAAAAACTATAAAAGAATTGTGCATAAAAAAATCAAGGAGGAATACAACCACTAACGTAAGAGTCCAAGTAGTCGTTACTTTATCTGACCTGTTATTAGGAAAAGAGACACCCATTAAATATGAAGATCTCGGAAATCCAATTGTAACTGTTCAAATCTATGGTCAGACCCTGACGAATGCTTTAGTTGATCTAGGAGCCGCAATCAATATTTTGACAACCTCTACCTGCCAAAAGCTCGACATTACATCAGTAGAACCTACTTCTACTTTGCTAGAATTGGCAGACCGATCTGTAGTTCAACCGGAAGGTACTCTATACGATGTCATGGTTTCTGTAGATTCCTGGGAATATCCAACTGATTTCTTGATAATTAATCAAAAAACCCGACTGGATGGACATCCGCTAATTCTAGGAAGACCTTGGCTTGCTACTGCCGATGCTTACATTGGTTGTCGGCAGGGAAACATGACCATAACTAAAGGACCAGACGTTAAAAATCTAGTTCTATATCCTCTAGCACAACCAAGCCTTCCAATGATCAAAAATAACCAGCATCTTGTGTCATACCTTACTAACAATATCAGATCTCCATTGACTGTGCAGAAGGCTTTAGATTTTAAGGACCAAACAGAAGATGATGCCATCAATAATTTCATTAGTCAAACTGAATCTAGATCTCACACACAGTGTTTCATGGTAGAAGCAGCGTTTGATAGTGATCTAGAAGAAGATCCTTTGAAATATGTGCACGACCAAACAATACCTGTGACTGTTGTTGCCAACAGTAAAGTAGTGGAAATTGAACCAGGTAAGACTCTAAATATCAATGCCAACCTCACACCGGACCAGCAAACAAAGCTCGTCCATCTGTTACGAAAGTATCAAGGAGCATTTGCATGGGATTACCCTGATATGAAAGGGATTGATCCTCAATTATGCACCCACCACATCTATATAGAAAAAGACGCAAGACCTGTTCATCAACCACAAAGAAGACTCAACCCCCATCTAAAAGAGGTTGTAAAAGCCGAACTTCAAAAACTTTTAGATGTTAATTTTATCTATCCTATTTCCGATAGTAAATGGGTCTCTCCCCTGGTGGTGGTACCCAAGAAAAATGGAAAATGGAGGATTTGCGTGGATTATAGGGAGTTAAATAAAGACACACAGAAAGATCACTTCCCTCTCCCATTCATAGACCAAGTATTGGACACTTTAGCAGGAAAGAAATTATTTTCTTTCCTGGATGGCTTCAGAGGATATAACCAAATTCAAATCGCCCCTTAAGACCAGGATAAAACTACCTTTACTTGTCCTTGGGGAACGTTTGCCTATCGAGTTCTACCCTTCGGCCTATGTAATGCTCTTGGTACATTCCAAAGGGATGTCCTTAGCATCTTTGCAGATTTAATAAATGATGGACTTCAGGTGTACATGGATGACTTTACACCATATGGAGATGATTTTGATCCAGCTTTAGATACTGTAGAAAAAGTCCTACAATGTTGCATCGCTACCAGGCTTTGTCTAAGCCACGAAAAATGTTATATGATGATGACAAAAGGGCTCATTCTAGGGCAATATGTTTCAGCAGCTGGCATCCAGGTAGACCCGGCCAAAATCCAAATTCTTTTGCTTATCCCTACCCCCACTACTCAAACAGAGGTATGCAGTTTTCTTGGATTTTCTGGGTATTACAGACGATTTATAGAACATTACTCACATATTGCTGCACCTCTATATGCTCTAACTGGTAATGTTGATTTCTTGTGGACAGAAAAATGTGACCATGCTTTTAAGGAATTAAAGAAGCTTGTATCAACAACCCCAGTCCTTCGAGGACCAAACTGGAATTTACCATTCCAAATCTCATCTGATGCCTCGGATACAGCAATCGGTGCAGTCCTGGGGCAGGAAGAGGATAAAAAACCATATGCTATCTACTATATCAGCAAAAATTTATCCTCTGCCGAATTGAATTATACTGTCACTGAAAAAGAATTCCTGGCTGTAATACATGTTGTTAATAAGTTTAGACATTATATCGCAGGCTACCCATTATGTTATATACAAATCATTCTGCTATCAAATATTTGGCAAATAAACCTGTTACGAATGTTAGAATAACCAGATGGTTGATCTTATTACAGGAGTTCAATATCACAATCAAGGATCGACCTGGTAAGGAGAACCTTGTAGCCGATTTTCTCTCACGAATACCAAAATCAATTGAAACAGCAGTAGTGGAAGATCAATTTCCTGATGAGCACCTGTTTGCTGTTGCTGTTCGAACACCCTGGTATGCTGATGTCACCAATTACCTTGCAGTAGGTAAGCTACCAAAACACTTAACCCCTCAGGAACGTAAGCAGATTGTTCAGAAGAGCAGTCGATTTTCGTGGATTGGGGGCTATTTGTTCCGCACAGGGGAAAACATGCAAATTAGGAGATGTATTCGAGAAGATGAAATTTTCGACATTTTAAAAGCCTGTCATGACGGACCATGCGGGGGACACTTTGCTGAAAAGAGAACAGCACATAAAGTATTGCAGACAGGATGCTATTGGCCTACAATTTTCAAAGATGCGAAAAGATTTTCCCAAGCCTGTGACAGCTACCAGTGAGCAGGACGACCTGGCCAAGCCGACGAAATGCCTCTGAGACCACAATTAGTCATTGAGCCATTTGAAGGATGGGCTCTTGGTTTCGTTGGGCCCATTAATCCATCATCAAATCAGAGAACATACATTCTGGTGGCGATGGACTATGTTACTAAATGGGTCGAGGCCGAATCATTGCCTAGGGCTACAGAAGATTCTGTAATACAATTCGTGTTCCATTTGTTTGTACGTTATGGACTTCCGAGAGAACTAATTACAAATGGTGGACCACAATTTGTTGGAAATAAATTAGCTGCAACACTTAACAATTATCATGTTCAGCATAAAATTACTACCCCATATCACCCGCAGGCAAATGGGCAATTAGAAAGTAGCAATAAGGTAATAGAATCAATTTTAACAAAAACCATTGCATCGCATAGGCGTGATTGGGCCGCCTGATTACCTGAGGCACTGTGGGCTTATAGAACCACATGGAGAAGTACCACAGGCTATTCACCCTATCAACTAGTGTTTGGAAAACAACTTATCTTCCCCATAGAATTCGAAATCCAAACGCTACGAACTGCACAGGAAGTCGACCTAGATCTGAGTGAGGCACAAATCAATCGATTACAGCAGATTAATGAATTGGACGAAATCGGGCTCTCTGCATTACAAAATACAACACTTATTCAACAGCAACGAGCTAAATGGCATGATGCACTTATCAAGAACAAAGTCTTTCACGAAGGAGACTGGGCTCTGTTATATGACTCTCGGTTTCAGGACTTCCCGGGGAAACTTCAGACTCGATGGTTAGGACCATATGAAATCCAGAAAGTACATGATAATGGGACCCTTACTCTGATCACAATTGACGGTTCTAGATATGCATTCAAGGTAAATGGCCACCGAGTTCGTCTTTATCGAAAGCCACTCACTCGGGAATCCTTCTGTCAGCAGCTACGTCAAGACACTGATATGGAAATTTTAGGAGAGGAAGTGAAATCTTCCTCACCTATAATTTAGTAAGGAATTCATTTTTCCACAACTTGTACATAACATCTTGTATATATGTTTTCTTGATTTTTCTTTTTGCATTCTAAGTGTTTTTGCTATTCCTTTTCAAAAGGAACAACACTTGTGTGTTTTTGCTGTTCCTTTTCAAAAGGAACAACACTGGTGTGTTTCTGCTGTTCCTTTTCAAAAGGAACAGCACTTGTGAGTTTTTGCTGTTCCTTTTCAAAAGGAACAACACTTGTGTGATTTTGTTGTTCCTTTTCAAAAGGAACAACACTTGTGTGATTTTGTTGTTCCTTTTTCAAAAGGAACAGCACTTGTGTGATTTTGTTGTTCCTTTTCAAAAGGAACAACACTTGTGTGATTTTGCTGTTCCTTTTCAAAAGGAACATCACTTGTGTGTTTTTGATGTTCCTTTTCAAAAGAAACAACACTTGTGTGTTTTTGCTGTTCATTTTCAAAAGGAATAACACTTGAGTGTGTCTGCTATTCCTTTTCAAAAGGAACAGCATTTGAGTGTTTCTGCTGTTCCTTTCCAAAAAAGGAACAGCACTAGAGTGTTTCTGCTGTTCTTTTTTCAAAAGGAACAGCATCCACGATTTTCTGTTTTTTCTTTCAAAGAAACGGCATCCCACGTATTTGTTTGCATGGATTCTTCTCTGAGGAACACCATCGGCATGTTTTTGCTCTTATTAAGGATGCTTTGCACCCATGTTCTCCCCAGTCTTTAAGATACAACTATGGACTTATGCAATAAACATAAATCATGTTATACCGAAGTCAGCAGATCATAAATCTCCATCTCTATAAAGCCTAGTATTGATAAGAGGACAAGAGGAGGGACACTAACTTTTCATCTTCGTTGTCATTGTCTTATTACCGGCGCTCAGGTTGGTGATCTTTATCATGACGATTTCCCTAAAAATATTTTTTTGATTATTACTTAGGAGTAAGAGTAGAGGATTTATATCTATCTGTTGGGATGATAAGACTTCTTCCACCATTCCCCACTCTTAAGGAGTGCGGAACCACCCTTATGTGTAAATAAATAAAAAAAAGGTGCTCTGCAAAAAGAAAAAGAAAATATGAAATTGTCAAATGCAGGATAGGGGGTCTCATCGAGAGCCAGCCTACCATGATCATAAGGATGGAAGCGAAGTGGCATTCCCATTACGGCCACCACACTAGGGATATGGTCCAAAGGTATACTAAATAAACAAACCTTGGAATAGGGGGTCTCATCACGAGCCGGCTTGTCCACGTTTCGTGCCTACCTTGTGAATGGCATTATGGCTATCTGGTTACCAAGCCAGCATAATGGCCTACATTTTGACAAAGCACTCTTCAGAATACATGCAAAGGATCATGGTTCCGGAGGGTGAAATAAACAACTCTGCCAAGGTTATGAACACTTGTTGGCAGCAGAGCTCTGTTAATGGCATTGAAGTCGTAATGGTTACACCAATAGGTATGATATCAATACTTTTTCGTCTCTTATATCCTTTGAATAGATCATATTTCATGCACCGATGTATATATCGCATGAATACTCATTACCATCAATCATGGTAATGGAACTGACAATGACCACTGGAGATTTCGTACGCTTGACAGACGTCCCATCCCCCGGCCTCTCATTATATCACGTAGGCTCTTATGTAAAACACGATCTACCTTTTTGCCTCGATTTCGGTATTTCGTTGTTTTTCTAAAACATGGCATAAATTCATATGCTGTTTCTTTATGACTTGACTTCCGAATGGCTCCTGCTCCTCTATTTGACGGCTGGGGAAAGCCTATCAGATCGCAGGGGGGAGGTAACCTCATTACTCCATGGATTACGTGTCTGCACACCATTCGGGCAAGATAATGTACGAAGGTATGGCATGGTTTAACGGTATGATAATTCTATTTTACGGAAATTACCGTCCACGATCCTTTTTTTTTGTTGCATGCTCTGTGTTCTTTTCCAAAATTTGGCGATGATCACCCTCTCTGCGTCTCAAATAGCACAGGCATTTACTGTTCCATTAAGAATTCTGAGTGGAATCATGGGGGGAAAGACGGTCCGAAGCGAACCTCAGGAGTTGACAGTCTCCGCTGCTGCCCGCGAGATCCTGGAAAATGCAGGGTGGCTGAATTATTTCAGTCGCCTACAAGAATCGAATGAAGCAGTGGCGTTGGAATTCCTGCAAAATTTGCAGGAGAACTACTCCATAGTAAGAGAAAAACAGATAGTGGTCACGGATGATATCATCACAGAAGTCTCGGGACTACCAGCTGCCGGACCCGTATGGACGCTGAAGAAAGAAAGATTACAAAAGGTTATGGAAATTTTCCAGGATGAAGGCCAAAGCTTGATAGTCAAAGGGAAGGGAGTTCTGCCGGCAACGTTAGGGGAACCTGGACCGAGTTAGCAAAGATAGTGCAGAGCTACATCACTTGCGAAGGGAGGAAAGATGTGGTAAGACCACGTCATCTGAAAATTTTAGCTGTTTTGAAAGGAAAATGTTCTGTAAATCTCCCTGCATTTTTAAATTCGTTATTACATGATGCGGCCCGAAGCCTGAAAAAGGCACAACACATAGAAGCAGTCGTTAGCCACCATCGAATGATTCGATTGATAGTGAGCCACAGTCTCACTCAACAACAGAGCAGCTGGGAGGAACTTATCGCAATAGTCGAGGGGGGATTGGCTGCACCACCCCCAAAACCTAAACATTCCTCCAGCACGCCAGAACGATCAGAGAAACACAAGGAATCGACAGCGGAAAGACATGTTGCTCCAAAATGAAAACAATCCTCTAATACACCAAAACGACCAGAGGAACCCAGAGAATTGGCAGCAGAGAAACACATTGCTGGTACATCCGAACAACCTGAGAGACCAAGGAAATCAGCCCAGCTGGCCCGGATACGAGGAAGGCTGGAAAAGATCTAGGGAACCACTACCCAACCAATCGAGATTACGGATGAACCTCTAGAACCAGAAGGAAGACCCTCCGAAGAAAATGTTGAGCAATCAGGGGCCGAGGCTGAGCAGCCTGGAGGAGGAATTGAGGAAGGGGACGAGCACTCTGGGACAGAAACAGAAGCTGAACACTCCAAGGCAGCCACTGAGCAGGTCAATCAAGAAGAGGAAGTAGTACAGCCAGCGGGTAGCCCGCTGCAGGACCCTGTGGGTGAGGAGGAATTGGCAGCAGTCCTGGCCAATATGGGGGAGTATGGCCAACCCTCCAGCACAGCAGGCACCCCTGATGGACCCTCGGAGGAAGACATACCTGAAAAAGCGCATGCATAAAAGGAAGGAGAAGAAAACCTACCCATTTTTGATGATGAAATAGGAGACATCAATCAGGGACAATCTGTTCCCAAGACACCAGAAGAAATTCCAGACAGGGAAGTAGCAGATTTAAGGGCCAGTCAGAAACCCTCTGCTGAAGCAATAGAAATTAAGAAATTAAGGAGGAAACAACAGAGGTTGCTGGGCACTATAGCCAAGCTCCGACAGCAAATTCGAATTCTGAAAGCCAACTTGAGGATACAAAGGACCGCAAGGAAAAGAAAGAGGGCCACTGCAGTAAAATCCTGGAGGACAAGAAGATGACAGACCTATAGCCGTTCTGTTGGTCGAAACCCCATTAGGAGACCTACTACCGAAGAACAGACTACTGTTCCAAATGACATTGAAGAACAGATTACTGTTCCAAATGACATTGAAGAACAGACTGTTGTTCCAAATATCGTTGAGGGACAGACTGTTGTTCCATTTGACCCTGAAGAACAGATGGACATTCCAATTGAGGTAGAGGAACAACAAGAGGCTCCGACGACAGGGGGACCACAACAACCCTTTATTCGTGTTAAGAAAGAAAAAGAGAGCAAGGAGACCAAAACAGAAGCACCACCCTCAGGGGTAATTCGGGTTCTAAACTCTAAGCAGCATAACAAAAAGGTCCAGGTAAAATTGCCATCCTCTACGGCTTTATGGAAAAAGGATCCAAAAACAAGGACCTTGCACAAGATGATGAAGCAAGCTCAGCAAGAAGCTGAACAGCTGAGAGAACAAACAGTCCCCCGGGAGAAATACGAAGACTACAAAAAAACTTCGGGATATTAGTCAGTCTGAGAGCCAGGCCTTTGAAGGATGGCAAAGGAGCAAGAAAAGTGCAAGTAACTCGTCGATTAGATAGTGTTATTAAGCAGATGGACACTGGTGTTTCCTTGTATAATGACGTTTTGACCTGAGGGCCCTGCAAAATTATGCTTTATTTTTGCTTAACGATATTTGCGATTGAAAATAAAGATGTTAGCGAAGGGCCCCTTCCACATCAATACTGTTAATGATTTATAGATTGTTGCAGCATTATGGAATTAAGGTTCAAAGATTATTGTGCGAATTTTACTTGCACAACCTCGTGCTAGACTAGGAAACTGATTTAAATCCTGGCCCTTTTGTTGGCAATATACAATTCCAAGCCTTCATCTCATTTGGGGTTAATCAGCTGAAATGGCTCAGAGCTTATAACACCTTTCAGAGACAGGAGAATAGCCTAGACTTGTGGGTGCGAGCCGAACCTAGAGACCCAATGACGCTATGGAGAGAGCATAGGAGCCTCATGAGGACCCCGGGTGTCATCGAGATATTAAGACCCATGCACGAAGACTTGATCCGACATAGTTTGGAATATTTTCTGACTATTAAAGACCTTGCCATCGATGCTGCAAAATTCCGATACCGGACCTCTAGCCCAAACATCCAGCTCAGGGAACCATTCAAATACGAGAATTTTGAGCTAGCTGCCAGCCGATTGAACCTTTATGGGTAACGTATTCTGCAAGCAGGGCCATCCTGGTTGGGGTATCGATTTCGTAGTCCAATTATTTGGCACCCTGCACCCCGATTTCAGGCCTTGTATGAAATGCCTGCAGATCAAATAAATCAGTTCTTTGATAAACTAATTGCTCATCACGGTTGTCGGCCTCCTCACGAGATCCCCTCTCCGGCCTATTCTCTTACCACTTTGCATGTCAACTATAATGTTTTCACGAGGGCATGAAACATGGTAAGCAGGGGGGTGTGTGGAGCACTTGAAAGGTATGCTTTTGACAAACAATTTAGTGGCTTTTCAGTAATATTTGTAACCTTTTCTGCATTGTGAATTCAAAGAGATAAAGGATTTTGATAAAATGTGCAAGAATTAACATGGGAAGCTCAATCACTAATAATTGTCGTTTTTCTATACAGGGAGAAGTGGAAGCAAGGAGTTGCCGTCCAAAAGCGAAAAACAGAGGAAGAATAACTGTTGTCCCTCCAGAAGGAAACCGGATGCGAACAAGATCGAGTAAATCAGAGCTAAATAACCCAGGAAAGGAAGGAGGGATACCGATTCGGTGAACACGAGAAAGAAAAGTAAAGGATTAACCGATTGGTGAATCCCTCAAGATCTTCGATCCTAAGGGATCGTTGTTTTACTTATCTTTGTTACCTAGATATCTCCGCCGTTACTCTTATATAAAGGAACAACATCGTTGAGCAAGGGGACTACTGCTTTTGTAATTTTCAGTTTCAGACAAAACTTTGATTATCGAGTCTCACTGAGACCTGGTTTATTGTACATTTGTTGATGCGTTAATATAAAAGACTTGGCGTTTATTTCATCTTTGCGTCTGGAGTAACCTAAGGCAGTGTACCATTGGCAGCTAAGGGCCCGGCTCCGAAGGACACTTGCTTTTGTATCATTATACTGTGATTTATGCATGGTTTGCTTATCTTTATTACTCGGTAATCTGATATATCTTTCATATGCTATGTTATGCTCTGTTATGATCAATGCGTTAATGGTTTTTCTCAGCAAATTCGTGTAATGACTCTGCACCGTGTAATTGGATCTCTTCAGAATTGAATTGCGTGTTTTTAGTCTTAAACTAGCTATTTCTGTTACAGAGCATCGGTGTGAATGTTACTGTCATTGGATCCATGTGAAATAACAATTATTGGAACTTGAAAGTAGTGTTACTCTGTTTAGAAACATAGTTATCTTATCCTTCATTCTCAGATTACTATATTAATGTGAGGCGTGCATATATGGTTGATTATTGTTGTTCTATAATTCATCAATGAGTGACGTTCCATAAAGTATATTCTATCCAGTTTGCTTGAGGGGAAAAGAATGTTATATCAGAGTGTGAATCAGTTGGTTTTGACTCGCGAGATTTAGTTCTTTTGACTACTGTTCCATTTACTGCTGTTCCATTTCCTTTTTGCTGTTCCATTTTACCTTCTGTCGTTCTATTTACTTGCCTTTGTTGTTTTGGTGTGAGAGAAGGCGTAAGGCTGTAGTGAGCCTCAGCAGACGCTGCCTAGCTCCCAGACCTATGGTCCATGCTCTAATTTCCTTTCTATCAGTTTCTAGAGGAATGGGTTATCGCTTCCGTACCCTTGACTGATCAATTGTCTTGTGTGATTCTATCTTTTGGAATAATTTAGTCACAGTTTAGCATCTGTTTACTTTTGTATTTTCTGAACACTATACTACTAAGCATTACTCGGATGAATAGCCTCGGATTGAGTTACTCTTTGCAATAACAAAACGTTCCCGGATTGATTTATTAATGTAGAATGATTAGAGGTGTGAGAGACCCTAGTTATAGCTCTACAGGCACCATGTGGCATGTGTTAACATCCCCTACATTCCCTGGCATGCTTTGACACTTCCTAGCACACCGTGGAACTTCCTGACATGCCTTGGTAGGTTAGCATACCTTGGCATTGCCTAGCATATAACCTTTTCACTCCCTCCTTAACACACCTAGAACTCATTGAAACTCCCTCTCACACACTCTTATTCATTAATTTCCATGAATTTTGAACTAGTGCCTCCTTTTGTTTCCTTGACACCCCCTAACACTCCCTATCTCTTCCTAGCACCTGATACATCTTGGCCTACCGCCATAACACTCTAGCATTCCTTGGCACTACATAGTAGCACACCTAGACATCGCTAACACTCTTGGTCACAAACTCTTATTCATTCATTTCCATGCATTTCTACTTAGTTCTCCATTCTGTTTCCCTACCACTCCTTATCACTCCTTGACACATTTTGTTACACCCTATCACCTATGACATCTTGGCATGTTGGCCTAGCCTCTAGCATGCATTAACACTGCCTAGCATACCTTGTCAATTTGTCCTTAGCACACCTTGAACTCACTGAAACTTCTAATCACAAACTCTTATTTGTTCATTTCCATTCATGTTGACATAGTTCTCCTTTTTGTTTCCCTGGCACTCCCAGCTAACACTTCCCTACATGCATTGGAACATCTTGGCTACATGTTGCCCTAGAACTCTAGCATTCCTTAGCATTGCCAAGCATGCCTTGTAACTCCTCACTAACACTCCATGCCACACACTCTTATTCCTTCATTTCCATGCATTATGACCTAGTTATCCCTTGTGTTTCCCTAACACTCCCTAACACTCCTTGGCACACATTGGCACACCATGCCACTTTTCACATCTTAGTAGCATTTAATAGCACTCTATTGTCTATTGGCACTACTTATCATACGTTGTCGCTCCCTCCTTAGCACACCTATAATTGAAATGAGTCCTCCCTTGTGTTTCCTTGGCAATCCCTAGCATGTGATGGTGCCACATCCTAGAACCTAGCACAAATTAACATGCCTTAGCACTTGGCATGTCTTGACATTCCTAACATTCCTTGGAACTTTATAACATGTGTTAGCACTTCCTGAAATTCCCTACACACCTTGGCACTCCCTAGTTTTCATGCCCTCATAGATAGCCTTACTTTTTATGTGACTTGGGAACCCAACCAAGTCATTCAAAAAATAGTGTTGTGCCTAGACCAAAGTCTCCCTTTGTCTCAAACTGCTTTTTCCATCCTCTTATCACAATCCTAGGCTTTCCTCCTACAAGTCCTAATATGAAATTCTCCTAACACACTTCGTCCATGGGACACCTAGAATTCGCCGACACTCCCTGGCATAATCTCTTATTCATTCATTTCCATGCTCTTTGACCTAGTTCTCCCTTATGATTCCTTGACACTCCCAAACACTCCTTGACATGAATTGACACTATCTAGCATATTTCAGCATGCCTTTCCATGCCATGGCACTCCTTAATTATCATTCCCTCATAACTACCCTTATTTTGTTTTAGAATTAGGAACCCAACCAAGTCCTGCCTCGACTACAACAACTTTACCAAGTTACATTTACTACAACTAGACTATGCCTTGTTCCCCTAATGGACTATAAATCATCTTAGGCTTCTCATGTGAAATATTAACTCATTCCACTTAACAAGTTACCAAGTCAAGGTTCATGTCCAATAGTGCCCATAAAACAACTAAGCAACATAGTTTACATCTTCACATGCCATAAACTCTGGCACGTATAACAATCCATTGGTACTACATGGCACACATTATCATCCCCTCCATTCCTTGGAATGATTTTCTACTCCCTAACAGACCCTACCACTCCCTAACATGCCCTGACACTCTAGCATGCATTGGCCCTGCCTACCATATACCCTTGTCACTCCCTCCTTAACACAATTGGAACTTGCTGACACTCTGTATCACACACTCTTATCTATTCATTCCTATGCAATTTGAACTAGTTCTCCCTTGTCTTCTCATGGCACTCCCTAACACACCTTGGCACACCCTAGGACTTGGCACATCTTGGCATTTCACCCTGGCACTCTATCATTCCTTGGAACCACCTAGCATACCTTGTCACTCCCTCCTTACCACACCTAGAATTTGTTGACAATCCCCGTCACACACTCTTATTCATTCATTTCCATGCATTTTAAACTAGTGCTCCCTTATTTTTCCCTCACACTCCATAACTCTCCCTCACATGAATTGGCACACCTTAGCACCTAGCACATCTTGTCATGTTTCCCTGACCTCTAGAATGCCTTAGCACTACCTAGCATACCTTGTCAGTCCCTCCTTAGTACACCCTTAAATCACTAACACTTCCTACCACAAACTCTTAATCATTCATTTTCATGCATTATTTTCACCTAGTGCTCCCTTGTGTTTCCCTAACTCTCCCTAACGCTTCCTAGTACTATTTGGCACACCTTAGCACCTAGCACATATTGGATGCATGTCACTCTGGCACGCTAGAATGACTTAGCGCTGCTTATCATACCACGTCACTCTCCTCTTACCACACCTAGAACTCATTGACACTCCCTATCACAGACTCTTATTTATTCATTTCCATGCATTTTGACCTAGTGCTCCCTTGTGTTTCCCTAGCACTCTCTAAAACTGACCACACATTGGCACACCTAACTGTAATGATTTTCACTAACAATCAATCCAAAAACCCTTCCAAAGTCTAGATAGTTACTTGTTCTTCACTAATATATTAGGGTTAAGTTTATTGTATAGTGTTTAGCGTGAAAATATTACTAGGTGTTTTTATCGCATAGAGTAACTATGATATTCTCCATGTACACAAGGATAAATGAGAAGTTTTTCCCATAATCATGTAAGTTGAACTTCAACATGTACATTAGGGTAACCATAAAATATTTATTATATTTACATAATGCAAGGTGATAGGAAAATATTTACATTATATACATGAATGTACTAAGATCGAGACCATTAGCATCATATCTACATATTTACCACAAGACAAGGGTCATTACAACCCTTAAAAATAGCCATAAGGCCTTCCTCTTTTGTAGCTCCTTGACCACAAGGGTTTAATTGAAAAACACATAGTTCCTTTAAATATTTGTAGGTTGAGGTAGTCACTTCAAGCCCTTGAACTTAAAGATAATCAAATATTTGTAATTTGTTACAATAATAAGTCCATTATGCACACTCCTCATCTTAGAGTTGGGTAGAGAGGGAGAATACTTGATTGATGCCAACCTTGTAAATGAAAAACTTTGCCTACTCATTGGTTGGACACTCCACCACTAGTTGACACCACTAACACACACCAAAAGTCCAAGATACCAATAATATGTGCCCTACTCCCAAGGGCTTAGACTACACCTCCATAAAATATACCTTCAACTTTAGATGTCCCAAAATAGTAATATCCTAACCCTAGCCTATTTGTTAGATTTTTGTAACTTTCTCCTTAACTAAATTTTTTTTTTTAACTATTTAATCCACTTACCATATACTCTCTCTTGTTTGCACCCACCTAGTATACAAGAACACTGGTGTTTTTAATACAACTAAGTTAAGAGGGCATGTTTCTTTCTTACACTTAAATGCTTTCAATACAACCAAGTTAAGAGCACGTGTTTCCTTTTCAAATTCCAAACGTATAACATGTCTATCTCTATAAACTAACAACAAAATCATTGCATGAAAAAGGTAAGCTTAAAATTAAATTAAAATTAGATTATTATTATTATGATAAATACACCAAATATGGAAAAATTGTTTTCAAGCACAACCATAAAAGAAAGTGTTAGTTTATCAAATACAACTACAAACTTATTAAGCCATCCTAGATCCATCTTAACCCAGATCTATCAAGTGCCGAGAGGGATCTAATATCTTGATGTGCAAACCTCTTTTTTGGCGCTTGGTAGATCTAGATTAAGATGGATCTAGGCTAGTTATATAATACTATATAATATCTATATTTGTATCTATGTGTCTCTTTCTTATTTCATCTCTTTGTCTCACCCTACAAACATACACACACTCTCTACATATCTATCTCTCTCTCCCTCCCTCTTCCTTTCTACCTCTCTCTCTTCCCTCTATCTCTCCTCTCTCCATCGCTCCCTTGTCACTCCCTCTCTCTCTCTACCTGTCTCCCTCTATGTCTTTCTTCTTCCTTCCCTCTCTCTCCCCCTCTAAATTCATCTCTCTCTCCTCTCTCTTAGTCCTCTCTCTCCCTTTCTCTCTCACCTCCCTCTGTCCCCCCACATCACTCTCTCTCTCCCCCCTCCCCCTCCGTCTTTGTGCCTCCCTCTCTCTCTCTTTCCCTTCTCTCCCTATCTTTATCCCCACCTATTATCTCTCTCCCCTCATCTCTTCTTTCCCTCTCTCTCTACCCATCTATTCCTTGTCACTCCCTCTTTCTCTCCACCTCTCTCTCCCTATGCCTTAGTTATTTCCTCCCTCTCTCCTCGCCTCTGTTTCCCTATGCCTTAGTTATTTCCTCCCTCTCTCTCCCCCACTCTCTTCTTCTCTCTCAACCTTATCTCTCTTCCTACCTCCTTCTCTCTGTCTCCCCCCATCACTCTCTCTCTCTCTCTCTCTCTCTCTCTCTCTCTCTCTCTCCATCTTTTTCACTATCTCCCTCCCCCTCTCTTCCCTTCACTTTGCTTTCTATCATCACTTGGATCCTTAGTTAAGATAGATCTATGTTGGTTCTTACTAATATTTGTATTATACAAATTTCACATCTTTAAATCCAAAAGTATTCTCATTTTTAATTTTATTAGAACCTTAATTCAATTTATATGGGACTAATTTTAGTAGTCGTGAGGATATAGGGTTTATATATATCTCAAAACTAATTACAACCCTTTTCGTATTAGATTCAAATAAAAAGTGTTATAAAATTAAATTAAATTAAATTAAAATATTTTTATTGTGAAATAAGGTATGGTTTTTGGGCATGTGGTATTGATAAGGCATGATATTGGCCCATGGTATTGTAATAAAGCCTATTTACAAGTTAATAATATCCATGGTAAAGTGGGGGTGAATATTGATGGTTAAGAATCTTGTCATATTGTTATAAAATATTTAGATTGTGAAATAAGATGATTTTTTTGGCATGTGGTATTGATAAGCCATTGTATTAGCCCATGCTATTGTAACAAAGCCTATTCACAAGTTCATAATATCAATGACAAAGTGGGGGTTAATATTCATGATTAAGAATCTTGTCATATTCTTACAAAATATTTTTATTTTGAAATAAGTTATGTTTTTTGGGCATGTGATATTGATAAGCCATGGTATTGGCCCATGGTATTGTAACAAAGTCTATTTCCAAGTTAATAATATTCATGGTAAAGTGAGAATGAATATCCATGGTTAAGAATATTTTCATATTGTTATAAACTATTTTGATTGTGAAATAAGTTATGTTTTTAGAGCATGTGGTATTGATAAGTCACAATATTGACCCATGGTATTATAACAAAATCAATTTTTTACTAGTTAATAATATCCACTGTAAAGTGGGGGGTGAATATCCATGGTTAAGAATCTTGTCATATTGTTATAAAATATTTTGGTTGTGAAATAAGTTATGGCATTTGGGCTTGAGGTATTGATAAGCCATGGTATTGGATCATGGTATTGTAACAAAACCTATTCACAAGTTAATAACAAAATCAAAATATAAAAAATTGAATTTTATTATTTTTATTATTAATTGAGCCAACGTTTATATTTTTGCACTCATCCCCATACTTTTTACTTTTATTATTATTATTACTATTATTATTTAACTAAGCCCATATTTAGAATTGTTTACATACTTACATTACACCTACACGTCTACTCTATACTCTTTAAATAGAGTATTTATTGTTTTTTAGGGAGGGAAATTTTAACATTTTTGAAAAAATTCAGCCTTAATATTGATGTAACAGAGCCTTCCTAATTCCAATGTTCATTTACTTTCTAAAACAAGTAGTATATTTTCACTTTTCATAGGGTGGAGGGAAAACTCGTAGATATTTTCACTTTTCACAGGGTGGGAGGAAAACGAGATTAAAAAGAGTTGTGAATTAAATTTTCACTTTTCATAAGGCGAAGGGAGGGAAAACTAGTAGCATATTTTCACTTTTCATAGGGCGGGAGGGAAAATAAAATTGAAGAGAGTTGTGAATTAAGGATTTACTAGTAGCAAACTAGTAGCATATTTTCACTTTTCATAGGGCGGGAGGGAAAATAAAATTGAAGAGAGTTGTGAATTAAGGATTTACTAGTAGCAAACTAGTAGCATATTTTCACTTTTCATAGGGCGGGAGGGAAAATAAAATTGAAGAGAGTTGTGAATTAAGGATTTACTAGTAGCAGATTGATATTGAACCCCGCCATTAGATCTTCAATCCATTAATGGCGCCCATGTATGTTTCATTTCTAACCTCGCTGCATTTACTAGTAGCAGATTGATATCGAACCCCACCATTCAATATTCAATCCATTAATGGCGCCTAGGTATGTTTCATTTCTAACCTTGTTGCATTTACACCCCACTTTTATTCTTCTTCCACACAAGGAGGAGTACACACACCTTAGATCTCTAGTTCAAAATTCACTATTTTTTCATCCTTTCTTTTAAGTTTACGAGTAGCATATTTTCACTTTTCACAGGGTGGGAGGGGAAACAAGATTGAAGAGAGTTGTGAATTAAGGTTTTACCAGTAGAATACTAATATAAAACCACACCATTGGATCTTGAATCCATTAATGGCACCCAGGTATGTTTCATTTCTAACCTGGCTGCATTTCCACCCCACTTTTAGTCTTCTTCCACACAAGGAGGACTGGTTCAAAATTCACTATTTTTGCATCCTTTCTTTTAAGTTTAAGAGTAGCATATTTTCACATTTCACAGGGCGGGAAGGAAAATGAGATTGAAGAGTGTTCTGAATTAAGGTTTTACCAGTAGTAGATTGATCCACCATTGGATCTTCAATCCATTAATGGTGTCCAGGTATGTTTCATTTCTAACCTCGCTACATTTCCACCCCACTTTTAGTCTTCTTCCACACAGGGAGGAGTACCCACACCTCAGATCCCCCACCATTGGATTTCAATCCATTAATGGCGCCCAGGTATGTTTCATTTCTAACCTTGCTACATTTACACCCCACTTTTAGTTTTCTTCCACATAGGGAGGATTATACACACCTCAGATCTTTGGTTCAAAATTCACTATTTTTTTCATCCTTGCTTCTAAGTTTACAAGTAGTATATTTTCACTCTTCATAGGGTAGGAGGGAAAACGAGATTGAAGAGAGTTGTGAGTTAAGGGTTTACCTCTTCAATCCATTAATGGCACCTAGGTATGTTTCATTTCTAACCTCACTACATTTCCACCCCACCTTTAGTCTTCTTCCACACAAGGAGGACTCGTTCAAAATTCACTATTTTTTTCATCCTTTATTTCAAGTTTAAGAGTAGCATATTTTCACTTTTCACAGGACGGGAGGGAAAATGAGGGAACATAGGTAAAAGCATATGTATTTTTCCTTATTTTATGGTTTGTCTCTATAGAGTTGATTTTACTGGGTGTACACTATATGCATCTCAAAATTTCTCTTTAGGAAATCCTATTTTTATTCTTTCCAAGAAAAACTCTCTAGGGAATCCCAATGGATGTTTCCCCACATTCATGGATGACATCACTAGTAAACCCATTGGCATTGACTAGTGCACCTCACCTAAGGGATTTCAAACAGGGCACATGCCAGCACAGAACTAGCCAAATACCGAGTAACATTAATGACAATCCATTGGGCTAACCCCTTGGGCTCAATAAATCATAATCAACTACACTATTTTCCATATTAACATATTGATCCTATTTAACATTTTATTAGAGTAACCATAACAATCCAAGCCTATTCCTATTTTTATTTTCTTTTTAATTCCTTCTTTGGTGTGGTGACAACTTTATATGACAATATAGATGTTTATTTTTGTCAGAGTATATGTTGAAAAGTAGATGCTATCTTACATTCTACCTTGCCTGTTATGTATTGATGGAGTCCAATTTCATTAGTTGTGATCAAATAACTGTGTCAGGCATGTATACAAGGATTCTTGTATCACTATTTATAAATTGAACATTGTCGTTAAACAAGCAAAGTAGATCCTTAATGCTACATGTTTGTATCTCAGGGAACTTCCAATCCTAATAAATGAGGTGAAATTTAAGTGTTTCCAGAATCCAAATCTCAGGTTTTATGAATTCACTCATATATGGTCCTGGAAAAGCGAAGTGAAATTTAATTATTTCCATGTATTGATGGAGTTCAATTTCAATAGTTGTGACCAAATAACTGTGTCATGCATGTATACAAGGATTCTTGTATCACTATTTATAAACTAAACATTGTCCTTAAACAAGAAAAGTAGATCCTTAATGCTACATGTGTGTATCTTAGGGAACTTCTAATCCTAATAAATTAGGTGAAATTTAAGTGTTTCAAAAATCCAAATCTCAGGTTTTGTGAATTCACTCATATATGGTCCTGGAAAAGCGAAGTGAAATTTAATTATTTCTAAATCTTAAGTTCTGTGAATTCACTCATATTTGGCGCTGGAATCTTTTGAGAAAACTGGAAGAATTCCTTTTAGTTGCATTCAAATTTTCCAAAAATAATACTAAATTTATCCCTAACTAAAATTCTCCCTGAAATGGCTTTGGGATTGAAAATTTTGTAAATATTTTTAGGGAAACAACCCAAAATACTTTTTCCAGATTAGAGTTTTATAACACTAAGTACTAAAACAATCTTCTATTTTTTGCTGCAAATGTCTAATAGAGTCTTCCCTGAAACTGATCAAAAAATTAGGTAGATGTGCTGGACGGACTAAATAATTTTTAATGAATAATCACTTAACATAAATGATATATTAGGTTGCATAAATATGTAACTTATAAGCATGAAATGAAGAAGAAATCTCAACGAGATTGACATATTCTTAGTTGAGTTGAATGAGGCCATGGAAACTTTGACTAGAGGGTGTTGAAAATGGCATAATTTTGTTCTGGTTGGATAGATTTAGAACTAAAAATCAGTAGTTTTCTTGCTTGCATAACTTGGGAAGATTTTTGTATCTCAAGTCTCGACCCTATTGAATAGTATGATTTATGCCTTGCAATGTTGAGATATGTTATGATACAACTTTCTAGTAACCTAAACACTTTGGATGAAAATTTAGTTGTGAATTTTACTTGCAAAAGATATAAGTGAAAATATAGATTAATTGTCCCTTGTGTAGAATTTCCTTGAAATTCTACTACTGCTTGAATGAATAAATATGAAAATAATTGTTGCATGAAGAAAAAAAATATCTCTACCAATTTGTAGTGGAATAGAATGGAAATAAAACACAGTCACATTATAGCAAAAAAAAAAAAAAAATCTAGGGAACCCAACTGGGAAAACCCTCTACTAGCTGTAGAAATTTAAAATACTATCCATATTAGACTTTGAGACACCTTCTTCAAGACCAGGTTCATTGATGCTTATTGCTTTCCATATTCATTTTCATAATCATTAGGGTTGTTGTCCATCAAATCAGAGTAGCTAGAAAGTGTCTCTTTGATTTCAGAAAGCAGATCAAGATCAACTTCACCCAAGAATCCCATTGAAGGCTCATCAATAGCAAGAAGATTCCAAATGTGTATAAATTAGTGGCTCTTTGGAGAATCCCAATGGTGGCGCTATTGTAGCAACAAGAAATTCATTTATTCTGAGTTCTTCATTACTACATTGATAGTATATTGTTTATTCCATACAGTACCTCAACAGTGTATGATCAAATTATAGTTAAGCTTGTCATAATATTTTGACTTACCCTCTTTTAGAGGGAAACTAGAGTGCGTATCAAGCTTGCACATCACAATTGTATCATGAAAAGTTTACCAGGGACAATTTTTGTGGATCTAAGCAACAAGATACCTATTGGAATTCAAGAGGCAACAATACTACAAAGTGGGAAAGAGGTTTCACAATTAACCTGGATTTCACATTATGGTTGGAGTTGTTTTGTTGGCAAGATGTTGGATACCCCATCTTCCTTTTGATGATTGAGTGCAAGATTGAATCCTTCGACACATTCCTTGCTCAATTGTCATTAAGTGATGGATTTTCTCAAAAGTGTTGCACACCTATAAACTTTATTAGAGTTGTTCTTGAGTCTTCGGAGGTTTTTAGCTTTTTAAAGCACACACGTACAGGAAGAGGTGTTACACTGAATTTTGTCACCTTGACTATCTGCAGTTTATGTGGCCTCATCAATAGCCACATTGTCCTCTTTGTCAAGCCCCATACCTCTGCTCTTCATGTCAAAACTTCAAAGAGAGAGAAAGTCACTTGAAAACATGTTTATCTCTGGGTACGCAGGTTCTCTCTACCTGGCCTGCGTGTACGCACTCCAAATACATTAAACCTGCGTAGTAATACGCTCTGTATACTAAAGCTAGGGTGCGTACCCCTGTAAAGGTCAAAAGGCGCAAGTTTCATCTTTAAAAAGTTACTTGTGGTCACTTCTAGAGCCTTCTAGAAGAGTTCTTGACGTGTATTGAGCGCCTCCAGATGGTTCATGCACCCCTATGATAGAGGAGCTTATCCCATCAAGAGAGGAACTACCCCATCCAAAAGAGGGAGTATCCCATTGATGTTGGAACTGAATAACCTCTTCTAGAATACTATAAATACAGGCATTGGGCCAAAGGAGGGAGGTTGAAAGCTGAACATTC
>APFE030512523.1:0-17570 GCA_000404065.3 Pinus taeda
TGCCATCAATCCAAAGGCGGGAGATTGTTGGCATTATGATACAAGTGTTGTCCTTGATGGCAAGATGACAGATTATAGTGCAGTAGTTCAGTAGCAAAGAATTGATGATCTATTCTGCTTACTGTTAATAAGGTTAATAATGTTCTGATGCATTTACTGAAGATAAGCTAACTGAATCATAAGATTACTGCATGTACGTTGGTTTCTTTTAACACAGTCACGTATATATGCGGATATCCTTAACAGAAGTAGCGTATATGAATCTGAGTATGAAAAGAAAAAGTTTTACTGATTTGATAATACTGATTCACCCCCCCTCTCAGTATTATTTCCAACAGGAAGGGCATTGGATCCCCTTCGGTTCTTCCTTCACCTACCCTCTTGATAGTGTTTGATGGGCATTCTCATAGGCTGCATGGGATTATCCCGACGTTTCCTATATGTGTTGGGGGAAATTCATTAATTTCGAAGTAGAAGTCATTGATGCTAACCTAGATTACAATCTCCTCTTAGGAAGGAACTAGATTTAAGAATGAATGTCATTGTTTCGACTCTGTTTCATCTCATTGGCTTTCCTCATGAGGAGAAAATTGTTAAGGTTGATAAATTGGATTATTCTCTAGTTGATCCTCGAGCAAATTTAGATTCTACTATGCTCTTAGTGGATAACCCCAGTCTGCCTACTGAGAATCTGGGAGTTGGGATGTATTCTTTATTGATGAGTATATTTGATTTTCCCTCTCTTATCGCTAGAATCAATGTCATTTCGTCATCCAAGGAGTCTTCACAGGAAGAGTTCCTCTGAACTCATTACTTTTCAGACCGTTGGACCTTACCTTCACCTACGACCACATTAGATGAAGGACAAGTTGGTGGAATGGCATTTCCTATGTCTGCAGCAAAGCTTAGATATCAGTTTATCGTCAACTCTACAAACAACCATTCTACTCCTTTCTCTGAGGAAGAGTTAGATGATGATGTGGCCCCATCTTGGACCCTTGATTCTACCTCCACTATGGACTACTTAGATATAGTTTTAGCATTGGAAGAAGCGATCTTAGAAGCAATGGCTGGTGTAGATCGACCATGGGAAGACTTACACCATCGTTCATATTTTCTTCCTCCATTGTAGGAAGTTGAATCTAGGTTCTCCAAGCTATTTACTAGTGATGTTAGTAAGGTATCAAATCCTTTGGCTCTAGCACACATTTGTGCCGAAGGTAATATGTCAGTGATTTCAAAAACTATACCTATAAACATCTCTAGGAACCCTAGCATGATAGAAAATGTCTTCATCGGAGCCGAGTGTTCCCCTGAAGAGATTCAAATTTACACTGACCTCTTCAAAGAGTTTTGGGATGTATTTGCTTGGTCTTATGAATAAATGCCCGATATTGATCCATCCATCGTTCAACATGAGATCAAGACATATGAAAATTCTAAGTCGATTCGTCAGAAGCTTCGGCAGGTCAATCCTAGGAAAGCAGCAGCTATTAAAGCTAAAGTAGAAAAGCTGCTCAAGGTAGGTTTCATATACCCCGTTCCCCTAATAGATCAGGTTTCTAATCCAGTCCCAGTTGATAAAAAACAAGGAACAATCCATGTATGCATTGACTTTAGGGATTTAAACAAAGCTTGTCCAAAAGATAATTACCCCACACTGTTTATAGAATCAGATAGTTGATGAATGCGCACGTAATGAGATATTTTCCTTCATGGATGGATTCTCTAGTTATAATCAAATATCTATCCATCCAGAATACCAACACAAGACAACTTTCATATGTCCCTAGGTACCTTTGCGTACAAAAAGATGCCTTTTGGTCTTAAAAATGCTGGAGTGATGTTTCAGCAGGCCATGTCATACGCTTTCCACAGCATCAAGCATGTCATCGAAGCATACTTAGATGATTTAGCTACTCGTTCTCGAAAGAAAATCGATCATCCTAGTCACCTTCTATTGGTTTTCGAACAATGTTGTTCTTACAAGATCCAGATGAATCCAAATAAATGTGTTTTCAGGGTTACATCAAGTTGGTTTTTAGGGTTCATTGTGTCAATTGAAGGGATTTGAGTTGATCCCTTCAAGGTAGAGACAATAATTCAGTTGCCTCCCACGTCCTCTATTTGACAACTTCAAAGTCTTCAAGGGAAGGCTAATTTCTTAAGAAGGTTTATAGCGAATTATGCCGAGATCACTAAAGGGTTTATGCATTTTCTACGAAAAGGAGTTCCAATCGTATGGGACGAATTTGCACAACGGTCGTTTGACGCCTTGAAAAAGGCATTAGTCTCTACCCCGCTCTTGAGTCCATTGGATTATGGTAGGGATTTCCTTTTATATCTTGCCACTATAGAATCAACCATAGGTATGGTTCTCATTCAGGAAGACGATGCTCTCATAGAGCATGTGATTTATTACTTGAGTTGAGGCTTGGTAGGTCCTGAACTTCTTTATTCTCCTGTTGAGAAGTTGGCCTTGGCAGCTATCCATGTTGTCAAGTAGCTCCACCATTATATCTTGCCACGCAAAACCTTTGTCTTAGCAGCGGTCAATCCATTCCAATTTTTCCTTAGTAGGCGAGTGATTGGGGGCAAATACAATCGATGGATTTCCATTTTACAAGAATTCGATCTCGACTTCTTGTTCACCAAGTATAAGAAATTTTTATTTTTCGTGGAGTTAATTTCTGAGCTGCCTTGTGGAGGTGATACTAGTTATGAGGAAAGTTTTCCCAATGAACATATATTCCTCATCTCTTCACAAGACCCTTGGTATGGAGATATCATTGTCTATCTCCAGACTTCGAAGTTTCCCTCTACTTTCTCTAAGGATGAACATTGAAAATTACGTCACCTAGCTAAGAACTATGTCATCATTGGTGATACGATATATTTCCGAGGGGTTGATTCGATCCTTAGGCATTTTTTAACCTTAGAGGAAGTAGATTTTGTGCTCAATGATTTCCATAGTGGAGCTTGTGGTGGTCACCTTTCAAGGCTTTCTATAGCCCAGTGTATCTTTCATGTTGGCTACTTTTGGCTTTCGCTCTTCAAATATTGTGTTGAAGCAGTCAAACATTGCCACCCCTGTCAAGTCTATACTCGAAAGATGTGCGCACATCCAGCTCATCTTTTCCCCGTTATCACTGTTGGTCCTTTTACTAAGTGTGGTATTGATTTTACTACTTGTAGTTTGCCTTCAGTAGCGAATCACAAGTACATTATCGTGGTTGTAGACTACTTCACGAAGTGGCCTGAGGCCATGCCCACTTATAAAAATGATAGTGAAATAATGGAATTGTTCCTTTTCAATCAAATTAGCTCAAGGTTCGGTATCCCGAGAGAGATTGTCACTGACCATGGCGGTCATTTCCAGAACCAAATAATGTCTGAATTGGCTCTTAAATTGGGTTTCCAGTAGGAGCATTGTCTCCTTATTATCCTCAGGCCAATGGACAGGTCGAGGCAGTGAACAAAACCCTTAAGATGATCTTGCAAAGGATGATTGACAAAAATCGCTCCAATTGGCATCTTATGTTGTATCTGGCTCTTTGGGCATACCAAACCTCAGTAAATACTGCCACATATTTTACACCCTTTCAGTTAGTTTATGGATTGGAATCTATATTTCCCATTGAATGTGAAATCCCATCCCTTAAACTAGTTGTCGAGCTCCTCCCCAAGACTTTGAGTCTTGAAGAGTGCCTCCTTCATTTGGAACATCTCGATGAGCAGCGTCGAGATGCCATCATAATTAATGAAGCTCATAAGAAAAGAGTTAAAACTCAGTATGATAAATCTGTCCATCCTTGAGTCTTTTCTGAAGGCGACCGTGTCTTGATCTATGACCAAGATAAATATTCCTTGGGGGCAGGAAATTTCAAGCCCATGTGGTATGGTCCCTTTATAGTTAAACGAGTTTTAGAAAAAGGGGCGTATGAGTTAGTCTATTTCGAAGGGAAAAAGTTAGCAAAGCCCTGAAATGGGCTCTCCCTTAAGAAGTACTTTGCTTACGTAGCAGCTAGGCAATGACTTCTTTATAAATTTTGTATTTTTTTGTACATATCTCATAGGGATTTTTTTGATATCAACACTTTTTTATATACTGTGGCAGGTGTTGATGGATGACTTGGTCTAGTTTGGATGCACCGATGGTGCTAGTTGGCACACTTTTAACCTCGCTTCCATAGCTTGGGTGATCTACTATCAAACTGGTCAGTTGATGGTGTCAAGGGGAGTATGCATTGTTCTTGCATTGAATAATATGGCTGAGTATACTACTATCATTAATTTAATAGCCGAAGCTATTTCTTATGGAATCGATTTTTTTGTAGTCTATCTTTATTCACAACTAATAGTGTCACAATTGAATAACATTTATCGGGTTAGGGATCCATGTTTATATAACCAATATTTAAGGGTGAGGTTGTTGCAAAGGTCATTTACTTACATTACTTATTTGCACTTTCTAAGATCTCATAATGGGTTAGAAAAATATATTTCTAATCAAGCTTTATATTGGCACATCATTCATTCATCACAATAAAATCCAGCATCAAAAAGTTGAAGCTATATAATATAGTATATATATTATAAAATATATATATATATATATAACATAAAACATCCAGAACGTACATAAGTGTGTCCAAAATAATATGCAAAAATTGGGACTCAAATGCCCATAATCATATCCAGACTATCTATGACTCGGCTCAAGATGAGTAGCCAAGTATGCGACTATAGCCTTAGCCATGCACCTAAGAGCCCGAACCCAGTCCCGTGGCACTCCAACCATGTGATGTTGCATGTCTATAGGGAGATCCTCTACAGCTACCATTGGTACCCGGTGAGTTAACCACACCAAGTTCCACTAAAGTGTGTATAAGACCCACTCTGTATCGGCAGCTGCCTCTTCGACACCTCGACTGTGATGTCCATGCCGTGGGAAACCAATTGGTTGTACTGGTCCAATATCTGGAATATGATCATTACATTAGTCATCTGAATCCCATCAAAAATATTTTTCAAGTTCATTTTCATATTTGAAAAATCATAAAAGTCATAAAATCAAAAATATTTGTTACCTATATCTCCCCATGCTGCACCTGGTGGTAATGCTAGATCAGGATCTCCCCAGAAGTCCACGCCAACATAGGGGTAATTATCCACTACGATGATTTGCTACTCCCACCAGGAGAAGAAATCATCGTCAAAAGTTGTCCGCAGTATGTCCCCACCTCCTAGTCGTTTCATCATATCAGCCCACCTGCCCATCCGTGGATCTCGTGGGCTACTGATCGGAACTACTACTCTAGGGCATAGCGCTAGGACCTTCTCGAAAAATAAGGAGCATAGAATGGTCCCATACCCAAAGTTTTTGGTCTGGCCTTTTTTATAGATGATAGCTAGCTCTTCATGTTGGTGAGAAGAGGTGTACACCAATCAAATATTGTGGTGAGATAATCTACCGCCAAGCTCATGGCAAGCCATGAACACTGGTGTAAGGAAGTTGATCCATTCACTCTGGATATAGTGAACAGGATGATCCTCAATGACAAACTCTCTATGTGCTTGATTGGAATTTGACTTCCAATATTTTCTGAATGGATTGGGCAGTATATATGCACATAGTCCTCGATAGAAAGCCTACCTCGTGATAAATTAGATATCCTCAATCTCTACCCTTAGTGGCATTTGATCAGTCATGAATGAGTCGGCCTCGATGCTCCAGTAGTGAATGGGCATTTCGAGAAAGTGAGTATTTTCCTTCATATTTGGCATTTTGAAAAATTTTAGCAAACTGCATCCTCTTAAGGCATCCAAGGCTTGTTGATCATTCATAACCTCATCATCAACAGTGGCATGATCCCTTTCCCTCCAGGTAATTGTCATCCTGAGAAAAAAAACAAGTTTGGACTGTTAGTTTTTTGTTTTGAAATTAAAACAGCATATACACGGTTCTATTTTATACACAGTCACATTTAGGGCCTACGTATATTTAGGTTTCATACAGCCAACCTGCATATACGCCACGACAAAATTTTTAACATAAATTCAATGGTGAAAATTCAAGTAAAATTCTTAAAAACAATCACAAATTGATACAAGACAAGTTTGGGGGTTACTTAGTGATTTTGGGAAGATTTGAACGGTCGGATTCGGCAAAAGGAAAGCTTGCTTCTTTTTCTCCACTCCTTGTGCTCTCAACTCAAACGGTAACAATGGTGGGTCAAAAAACTATTTTATAAGCTTTGAAAATGTCAAATTTTTTCAAAACTTGATTTTGTTTTGTCTCATGTAACTTTTAACTTGGGAGCTTAGAATGTCAAGAATGGATTATTTTTCATGACATTTTGGATTCTTTTTCGACAGTTTCAAGTTAGTTCCATGACTGCTGACCCGTCATGGCAAGTATCGTTTTCTCATTGGCATATAGGTTAGGGAAGCCATTTTTCCATTTCATTTTGCATACTATCCTCCATTTGTCGATACACTTTCCATAGGGTTGATCCCATCGTGTTATGGTTCGTAAACCATCTTCACTTACCGATTTTTTAAATCATGGCACGATGGTAGAGCCATCATTTTCATGGGCATCGTAGTTAGCACCTCATTAACATATGTTGCCCATTCTCCTTTGATTTGAGTAGGCTCGGGAGTCCTCTATAGTCCCGCCATGACTTATGCGATGAAAACTCATTCCTCTTTGCTTCTTTGCTTCGTTATGGCCTTATACCCTAGAGGCTCCTTCGTGTTGAGTTGTACTACTGCACTGCATTTTTACCATTTGCACCTTTTGGCCTTGAGCCAGCTTCACTTGGACTCATGCTTAAGCCACTTTTCGACCATGTCATTTGCAAAATCAAACTTTCAATCCCTTAGCTTCTGCAACTCGACACCCTGTGACCCGTGGAAGGAACACACCTTTGAGTGTCTTTGACCAGTTTTCGCCTCCCTACATTAAGCATAGGATTGTTCCAATCCTAGGAACTAGATCATCTGCTTCACCAATAATTGTTACTTCCACTGTATTATAGCATTATTTTCTTCTTTTTCCAGCTTAAAGAAAAAGATAAAAAATATATATATATTCCAAAAAAGAGCGGGAGTTGGACAATATTTCCATTTATTGTTGGCAGCTAGAGTCAGTCATGTCGCCCTTGAACAAAGCACTCAAAATAAAAGTCTCTCCTCCATTTGGGCAAGATTTAGTTTGACTTAGCTATGCCTTAACGTTGTTATTGAGTCAGTTCTCCTCCGGTTGGTTATCTCTTCCAATCATATGGAGAGTTCGTTTGTGCCTCCTACATGACGAACTTATACAGATTCCTCATATGCTACCACATGGTCATGATTGAGTCATGCTGGTGTTCAAGGGAAGTTAGCCTGAATCAGCCTCTTTCAGGTGTCTCTTGACTCATTTTTCAGTCGGCCATCCCTGATTGTCAATGTCTTGTCTATAATCACATCAATTATATTGGTCCTTTACTCGTGCCGGTTTGAGAAGGTCTTCATTGACTTCTTGCTGGCAGGTCTTTTCCTTATTGATATCGACATCTTGCTCTGAGGACAAGCCTATAGCCGCACCTTGGACCTATTTTCGTTATTGATAGGTCTCCTTGTGCTCAGCATCGATTATTATCATGGCTCTTTCATTGAGTGGTTTCCCTTGTGTTCAACATCAACTTACATTATCACACATTGGGATTCATGCAGTACCTTGGTTTCCATTTGACCCTATTGGTGGATACCTCGCCTTTGTGTTAGTTTCATTATTGGTTGGTTAAAAGGGGCTCTGTCGTACACTAGCCATATCTTGTGTATGCCGAAAATGTTCTTCGGTTGGGTTACTACATCATTTTCGTCTGATTCCTTCCACATTATTGGCCTACGGGTTACAATCGCGCTAGATTGATGAAGGATGCCTTAATGCATTCCTTCTAGCAGATCTTTCCCCATCGACTATGATTCATTGCTCTGGGGCAAAGGTCTAGATTCCATTTGACAGTACCTTGGGTTTTGCAGTCATTAGTTGCAGATCCCTCGATTTTGACAGTGGGAAACCATAATTATCTCCTGATAGATAGATTCTTCCAGGTCTTTGACTTCAGATCATTTATTCACACTTGTTAGATTGTACTGGGGGTACCTTGACTCTCATTATCATGATCAGTGAGTAGTCTCGTGTTTGTTAACGGTATACATCAATGACCAGTAATCAAACGATTTCTCACATGGTTAAATTTAGCTCATTCAATCCCATTGTGTAGAAATGTACCATAGTGGTCACTAAAGACCTCGGATTGCATCAACATTCATTGGTTCACTTGAAAGTTGCTCCTGTTGCTGCTAGTTGATACCATACCACCTTATATGTTGCAGTCATTCGTCGTGACATTCTATATGCTGGTCCTCGAGTTTGTAGTGTAATACCATCTTATTTCATCATGTTCATCTGGTACTATTGGGATCAGTATTTGATATTAGTGATCAGCTTCATCCTTCAGCATCATTAACATTCTTATATCTGATATTCAAACATGTACTTGTTCGATCATGATCAAATGATCCATTATGTATTTCCAGTCTTCTATACTTGTATACTTAGTGGATTTACTTGTACTTGATATTCAGACATGCTTTATTTTCTCTGGGCATGGGTATGATCGCCTCAGACAATGCTTCTTTCTGATCTCCTTTTGTGGCTTGGTAGGCTGAAATTTGGTGAAGTCCTTCTAAGTTTTTGACAGGTTTCCTTTCCATGTACTTAATACATTTTGGCCACCATGTACCCCTTCTAACCGCATATATTAGGGGGCATTTGTTATAGCTCCAAATCTCACCCTTGATATTTGTGATGTTGCATTTATGGCCCTGTTGTGCTGTACAACAACCCCCCATTTGATAAAAATATTTATACAAGATTCACTATAGAAATGGTCCCTGTAATGGAAGATGCAATCAATGGTTATGTAATGGATTAGGAAATATTTTGTCCGATAAACTAGCCACAACAATTTTAGAGTACAGAACAAATGCACATAAAACTTCCTGGACCATTCCCCCTTTCTATTACAGTGCATACAATATGGATACGATTTATTTCAATTCTGAATTTCTGTTAGTCAGATGGAGATGGACTCCCCAAGACTCGAATCCAATCCATATTTACCACCAAATTTATGGAAGGCACATTGAAAAAATCACTTGTATAAAATTTGCAATGGTTTTATTCTCCCTGTATATTATTCTATTTTTAATAAACCTGCCCCCAAGATATCTCAGGAGGCAGAAATTGACTTGACAGCAGTAAGTCATTGGTTCGGGGAGGAGAAATTTACTTATATAAGGCTTTTTGGTAGCCTTACTAAACCCCATGTTCTCCCCCTATATGTGCCTGATAAATTGTTAGCTCAAGAATTGGCTTATCAAATAACAGTAGAAGGGACATCTAGAACCCTTAAGGATTCAAAGAAACACATGTGGCCAATCTTCCCTTTACGATGCGACATTGTCACTCTTCATGACTACAAGCATGCAAAGAAGGAGATAGAAAAGATGCTAATGATAAATCTTGCCACAATTCTTAACAGGCAATATGATCCAAGACAGGTTGCTTATAATGTCACATCTCAAGCCAAACTTGCTAAATTTTATCATGAAGCGGATGACTTCGATGATCTATTTTCCTCAGCTAATCATTATTTCAAGTTAAAGGATTGGCTAGAATCATGTATCAAGATGAAGGGCTAGAAACGTTTAATAGGCTTAGAGAACAGAGGTTTCAAACTCTACCTTTAGACCTATTAGCCACAATCCCTATAGTTCAGCCATCCAGTCAAACTGAACAAACAGCTACTGATAAGACTCCTGTAGTGGAAAAGATCTCTGAGAAAGAAAAAACGCTAGAGCAGGAATAGGAATAGGAATAGGGAAAAGGTAGTGAACTCATTGATTTAGACATTCATAATGATCCCAAACTACTCAAAGAATGGAAACAGTTTGACTCAATCATAAGCAATATTGAGACCCTATAGGGATATAGCACACTGGAAGTAACAACTGGTTAGAAGACATCAACTAATACAGTTCTAGCTAAAGGAACTAGTGGCCCACCCATGACTCAAAAATATATAGAGATGATTCTAGAGAACCCATCCGATGAAATCATTCTACATGTAGAAGAAATACCACCCTTGGATGTCTTCTACAGCCCTAAGCATAGGGCTATAATAAAGAGACAAAGGAAAAAGAGAAAACTTGATTAATCTTCTCTTTTGCCTACACAGGTGGAAATAACTAATGTGGTATGGAGAGAGGAAGTTAACCCTTCCAAATATCTTACTAAACTCTCTCAGTATGTTGGAGCATATAGAGTAGCTACTATGGACAAGGCATCAAAAGTCAACAATTTTCTTAAAGAAAAGGATCAAACAATTGTTTCACTGGAGACATAGGTACATGAAAGGTAGTAGAGGATAGAGAAGTTAGAGTAGCAGTTAGTAGCACAGCAGCAGTCAAACGACCATTTTCTCAAAGAGAAACAGAGCATAGATTAACATGCAGTTTAGAAGCAAAAGGTACTATCTCAAGCATTGAATAAGCTGAAGACAATGAATGAACAGTTAAGAAAAACAAAAGATGAACAAATTGCTCAACTATCACTGCAAATAGAAAGGTTCAAATAATTTCCTCAAGTGGAAGAATTCAAATCAGAGGCTCTCCAAATTACTAAAACACTATCTAATCAGTTGAGTTTTTTATGTAATAATATTTCCCTTGTTCCTCCCTTCTGTGAAATTTCCTCATCTATGATTGATAAGTTAGTTGATGCAAGACAGAAATTGGAGCAAGTAGATGAAACACTAATAGAGTTTCTCTCTTGGGAAGAAACCAAGGAAGGAAAATCTGCAAATCTACCCCAAATTTTGGAATCACACAAGGAAATCTTGTTCCTTGAGTGGAAATCTCAACAAATGAAAGCAGAAAGGGCAACATCGAGATGTAGATCGGTGACTAGTAATCCAATGGAATTAATTAATAATACTCTTTATTTATCAAACTTAATTTTAGAATGTTCTCTAGGAAAACTACCCTCGGTGAAAGCATTGGGGCAGACATGGAAACAGGAGCTAGAAAAGAGGGAGAGATTGATTGCGAGTATTCAAACTTTAACATGGGAAACCTTTTGGTTCTTCCTTGTTAAACCACATAGTCAAAGGACAGCAATGAAATGCCTTACCGGTGCAATCGGTTACATGTTTCCTGAAATTATTGATGCCACATATACTGCCCAACTACATTCGCGTATGAGTCATCCTCCAGAACTGCAACCAATGCTTGCCATATGCTAGCTCAAGCCAAAAGATAGTCAGCCAAAACAATGAACCATTCTTATCGACTGCAAGCATGTCTATTTCGGGGAGATTTTCAGATATTTGTGATTTGGTTATACCAGCTCACACCATTTTTATTTCATAGTTAGTTAGTTTAGAAAGTATTTATAGACCCTTTCATGTTTTTAGAAAGGGTCCTAAAAATTTTGTATTAAGACTTGGATCGGAAGTTGCACTATTATCTATGTTTTTCTTTATTCTTTTATGTGAACTAGCTTTCATTCATTTGGCTATTATTGATATATGTATAAGCTCTTACAGCAATCTCTTTTACTTATCACTATTGAATGTTCAAGAGTTGTTATTTTTCATCTATATATGTGTCAATGATATATAAAAATCAGTGCAATAATGTTTTAATTATTACTTTGTTCAACTACTTGAACAAAGTAATTATCATATGAATGAATATTTTTGTTTAAAATTAGAGTCATCTACATGCCTACTTTTCAATAAGAACCATTAAGAATTGCACTAAGACATAGACTTCTCGGAATAGATTAGTTAATTACATTATTGCATTTTAGAATAAATATTTCACCATTTTCCATTAGATATAAGTAAATCAAACACTTATCCATCCCATTCATAAATCATTGGGAAATGGGTCCCATTATCCCTAGTCGGAGCCACCACACCAAATGGAAAAGGAGTTGCCTTTAAGGTTCAGACCAGGTGTTTTTCCCCGATGTTAATGTAGTGATTTTTAGGGCATCAACATTATTGGTGCTAAAATGAGGGCATGAACTATGAATGGCGAGCAAACCCAAATCTACAATCCATCCTAAGAGCAAATCTCCCTCCACCTCACCTCCGACTTCCCCCTTACAGGTTGGAACTCCAGTTTTCAAGCGAGAAGTAGAGGAGACAATGACCATTAGTCAACCCCAAAATATCTCAGATAAATTAACTCCAGAATCTCCTGAAGTACAGTCTCTCATCCATAAACTTCAAGGATTCTCAATATCACCACAGAAATCTGAGGTATCTCAAGGCAGTGTAACTTCGCAATTCATTCCTTCTCACCCACTCACCAGAATTCAGAGTGAAAAGCTTGGTATTGAACCTACTGAGTTACCTTTGTCTAAAAGGAAAAGGGCAAGGAAAACAATTGAAGGATCTAATAGTGAAACTTTTTCATCATCATCATCAATTTCATCTTCTCCAGTGTGAAATCAACCATCCACGCCCCCACTTAAGATTGTTTTTCAACAGGAAACTGGAACTTCAGAATCTGTTTCTCAACCTCCTCAAACTTCAATATCTTTTCCTTCCCAACCATCTAGAATTTCGTCAGCACTATCATCTATTAGTAGCTCGACAATGGCTCAAAATCCATAGAATAATCCCGGTGCAGTCACAATTCCTGCCCCTTTGCACCCATTGCCAGCTCATCCTGAAAAATGATTGCCAAAATTTAATACAGATGCAGGCATACATGCAGATGAACACATAAACAACTTTATGTTGTCAGTCAACTTAAAAGGAGTTACAGAGAAAGATGTGGTTGTTAGAATTTTCCCTTATACCCTACAAGGATCAACTGGGTCTTGGTACTTTTCCTTGCCATCAGGATCCATTACTAATTGGAACATTTTCAAGAACAATTCTTGACTAAATATGGTGATGATAGATCTATAGCAACGTTAATCAATGATCTTTCAAACCTTAGAATAGAGTCTAAATATCCAATAAAAGAACTCAATTCACAATTTAATAAACTCTTAAAAGATTCTGGCTGCCTCTAAACCTAGTGAGCAAGTTAGAAGCAAATGGCATATAACAACTTTACCCTCAAATATAGCTGTCTTTGTAGTTAGAGCTGCAAAATTGACTCTAGCAGAAAATATGAAAGAGACACTTGTTGTAGAAAAACACAACATTTCCTTAGAAAAGAAAGTTGCTCTTGAAGATAGAAAATAGAAAAAGGTCTCCTTCAAAGATGATTTGAAAAAGAAAATGGCTAAAGATCCATACGATATGGAAGGTCTCCAAAAAGTTCTCAAAACTATGTCAAACGAAATGATAGAAATCAAGAAGCAAGTAGATGAGACTTCAACAAAAAGGCCATTTAGAAACTTTAAGAAACCTAAATCAAAACCACCAAATGCTATATCCAATGTAGACTTGGACCCTGAAGAAGATGAAGAAGAAGAGACGGTCTTATCATCTGAAGAAATTGAAGAAGAGGTAACTATAGAATGTCATAGGATGTGGGACTTTATCTTGCCTAATTCTGATACATAAAATGAATAGGAAGCTTTCCATGTAACTACTAGGAGTAAAGGTACTCCTAAACCTATTTAAATAACTTAGAAAAAAAGGAATACAGGTACCACTACTAAAGAAAAAGTTCCCACAAGGAAGTCTACAGCAATACCTTCTAAAAATCAGCCATCAACTTCAAATCCACCTTCGACATCTAAAACGTTAGTAGTAACAGACTCTGTGGATTACAAAATTATTGATGACATGAAGAAAACAAAGGAAAATATCACAATGTTTGAGTTTAGTAAACTCAAACATCAACAAAAATTGTTGCTTAAAGAGTTAGATGTAGTACCTTCTTCTCCTCTTCCAAATGTTGTATTTTCTAAAGCTGCTAATGAAACAGGTAAACCACCTCCTGGTAGAGTAGAAGCTACTGATGTTGTTATAATTAGAGATAGATTGAATTCCCATACTCCTCATTTTCTCTTGACCTATGAGATTTATAATAGAAATCTACACAATTGCTTGATAGACTCAGGGGCTTCCTCAAATATAATGCCAGCTTCAGTTTGTTCCAAACTTTATATTGAACCCAAAAAGTTTGCAATTCATATTGTCCAGTTGGATAGAAATAAGGTCCAAGCATTAGGATAAATCAAGTCAGTTACCATCAGGTTATCAGCTGACCCAAGAGTTGTTCAAAGAATTGATATTTTAATCGTTGATATTCCTGAGTTCTATGGTTTGATTTTAAGTAGAGACTGGTCTGAGAAACTTCACAGTTATATTTCCACTGATTGGTCACACATGTGGCTTCCCTATAACGGAAAGCCAAATCAGAAAAAGATTGATTGAGAAAAGCATATGACTCATACTGTTACTGAATTCGAGCAAGAAAACCAGCCAATAGCATTCAACAACAACATTCTGGGTAACTATTCATCCGAATCATTCTTTGGTAATTTTACTACTAAATCATCACCTTTCTCAGTTAATAGTTTCACATCTCAAATCGAAATTTTTTCCCAAACGGATACATCAAGGTGTGTTAAAATTGCTAAGGAAACTGTAGATAAACCTTTGTTTTGGTCATTATATTTTGATGGGTCTAAATCTAATGAAGGTGCAGGGGCAGGATGTATTTCAGTTAGTCCTAAGTGAGAAAAGACCATGTTATCATGAAAATTAGAATTTCAATGCACAAACAATACTGCTGAATATGAAGCCTTGATTCAAGGACTTTATAAAGCAATTGGTCTTAAAGTTCAATATTTAAAAGTGTTTGGTGACTCTGAAATTATTATAACACAAGTCAGGAATACTATACATTGTCTTTCTAGTCACCTTAAACATTATCAATCCTTGGTACAAGACCTTGTATCTCATTTCCTAGCATTCAATATTTCTCACATTCCTAGGTCTCAGAATGCAGTGGCAGATTTACTAGCTAATGTTGCTTCTAATCTCTTGCCATCTGAAGATTACAGTCCCGATAGATTTTCAGTAGAGTTAATTTTCAGACCATCAATTCCCGATAATGTCACTAACTGGCGAGTATTCAATCATGATGATGACATTTTAAACTTCGTAACTTCTGATAAATCCTATGATGATCAAATTATTGATGAAAGTGAACATGATCTTCAAATGAAGGAAAACCTTGAAGAAAACTCAATACCTAAAGCAGTATTCAAACTTGAAGATCTTTATGACATTAAAGATAGGTTTAAATAGGTTACTAATTCAAAGCTCCAAAGTTCTACTTTGAGATTTGAATTAATAAACCTTGGTACTGAGGAGAATCCACAAAACATCAATTTGGGATTAGGACTTTCTTTAGAAGAAAGAATTGCATTTATCAGGTTATTGCATATATATATAAATGTTTTCACTTGGAAATATGATGATTTGAAAACGTATGATACATCTATCATACAACATACAATCCTGATGATATCTGAAGAAAAACCAGTCTAACAGAAATTAAGGAAGATTCATCCTAACTTAGAGAGTCAAATAAAGGCTGAATTAAACAAACTCCTAAAAACTAAGATAATTTTTCCTATTAGACATTCAAATTGGGTGTCCAACATGGTCTTGTTGAAGGCCCTGAAAATTGGGTCTACAACAAGGGGGATACCCGCCCGGTCCAGACCTTGGTTTGCAGCTCCTTATCCGTTTGGTATAGCGGGTCTGACTTGGGATATGGGACCAGTTTCCCAATTCATTGTGTGTGTGTGAGAAAGATGGGTATTTTTGTTCTAAATGGAATACTTCTATCCTAATTCTAATCTAATGTTATGCTATTGTATTCTAATAAACAGAAGAACATCAAAATTTATGCTAACTCGGGGTGTGATATTTCTTCTATGCGATCTAAAAAGATTTAAAACAATAACTGGTAATAAATATCATTCAGTTATTATAAGAAAAGATTTCAATAAAGATGAACTACTTCGTATAAAAAGTTAGACGAAACAGTTGTGAAAACTTATCGCATAAATGAGCTATTCATACACTAAGCATAAATAAATAGTTATCAGCATACAAAAGTGCCAAATGATAACTCAGGCATCCACGCTGTAATATATAAACAACTGAAAACTGAATATCACTTTAATGCATAAGAAGAAATGGTTAAGACATAAAATTACCATTTATAACTAGTCCTACTCATAAGCTTCAAGCAACAATTGATTTATCTCTCCTTGATTTAACATCCACTAAGAGTACAGAAGTGCAACATCAGTAGTAGATATCAAATAAAAATATCAATAAACCTTGTTCCATTCATTCATTAAAACCTCCTCGGAGGGTACAAAAGTGCATGTTCTGAGGACAAGTTTTTGATAAATTTCTGGACCCTTCTCTAAATGCATGAGAAGGGTTTAAATACTACTGACTAATTCTAAAATAGATTATTACAAAAATAAAGGATGTGGTTTAAATGACCGTCCTCTTTTCAGGAAAATAAAACAAAATTAAAACTAAAATTGAACCTAAAATTAAACTATTTCTGTATTTGGTCCTTGAAATCACATGTATGTAGCATCTATTTAAGGAGAGTTGGCTGACCGATTTCCACTTTTAACTGGGCTGAGAAAACAGAATCTACAAGAGCTGCGCCATTTTCTCGGCCGAAATTATGATGCACTTAACAGTCATCCACTGGCTATGTGGCTTCACCAAATATGTCCAGTAATAATCCCAATTTAACTTGCTTAGCCCTTGGATTGCTTTGGCCTTTTCTTGAGCTCTCTATTTCCAATCTGCCTCAAGTTGTTGTGCATTTGGTAAGTATCCTGGAGTGGTCTCTACGATCAAATTTTCCTTGTGTAAATTTTCATTTACACAATCAATAAGTCTGTTGGCTGTCGTGGCTGCTCCTTCTGCTGCTTGTTCTACCTCTCTGATTTGCTCATCCCATTTGTTAAAGAGCATTTTCTTGTGGTTTTAATTTATTCTTGGTGCACTTGTTATTTTACCCTCATCCTTTTCTTGCCAAGCCAAATATCCAGTCACCCATTTATCAATTATATCATAGTCACTTCGTAAGTCTACCACTTGATTAGTGGTTTTATCACTGATTTCACAATAATAACTCCACTGTGATATCTTTTGGCCCAATGCTACTTGTTGTTGTAGTAATTGTTCATTCAAGGAAATGGACTCCGTAATAAATTCTGTAAGCTTAGGGTCGTCCTTCTGCATCTCCCGTAAATCTTGTAACTACTTTCCTTTCTCATCCAAACTTTTCTGATATCCTATCTGCATTTGCGAGAAGTCCTGCTGCAACTTCTCAAGCTGTTTCTGGCTTCATTATTGGCCTGGGTTTGTTGCAATTGTTGTTGCAGTGCTAGTATCTGGTCTTCCCTTTCCTTTAGCAACTATTGTACCTTAGATGCTTTATCAATAGTCGTGGAGGCGTATGCTCCTACGATCTGAGATAGTTTTGTG